>KB301531.1:48493-88802 GCA_000328365.1 Capitella teleta
GTATGGATGACCAGCAGTGTCAACGATATAAAGCATTTTTCATTAGGCCAACACTTTCCAGCCCTCATTTGATGAAAGCACTATCAGTACTAGTATTTGAATTATGATAATTTCTGTTAAAAATGAGATCTAAGAAATGAGCGTTTAGGGAAGGAGGGGGTGGGGGCTTACTGTTTCTCCCCCAAAAAAGTTAGTTTCATATTTATAATATTAGTAGGCTAAATATAATAACAAATAATATTTTTTCCGGAGTGCTAAAACTTTCACGCCGCATGAAATTTTCGCTATATTCCCCTTCACGATAGACTGCGAAAAATTAGATGGCCGCGAAATCTTCCTGGGTGATCATATACTATATGACCGCGAATAATTGGTGCTGCGAATAAAGGCCTCTGCTATAGAACCGCGAAAATAGCAGTCCGCGGAAATTTCCTGTTACATGTACAGTCAGACCCCGTCATAACATTATGTGTAAAGTCAGACCCCGTTAATCCACCCTCCTCCGTTCCCAAGGAAACAGACGGATTAACGAAAAGGGCGGATTACATGAAAATTAGATGCCATAAAAAAAACATGTACCATATAGTAGCATGTACGTACCATTATAGGTTACAAGCAGGTCGTAGAAATAACCCTGATCAAATGAAGTGGGCAATGTAGAGAGTAGAGACAATAACTGAAGGATGGTCGTTGTGGGCTCTCATTTTTGCATGTGTATGTGGATCAGCTCCAATTATTTCTTTGGTTTATCATGTCGAATAGACGGAGGGGCGCCATTTGTTGCTTAACTCACCTGACGTGAAAGAAATGGCCCACAATTGGCATATGTCGTGTCTTATGTTTGTTTACACTAGGATGTTTTGAAGGGCGGATTCCATGTGTAATTTTTAATGGTATAGTGTAGATTTGTTCCTGAGAATCGTGGTCGGAGGCGGATTAACGAAAATGGCGGATTACATGACACAATTAACATTACAAACGATTCGTCCCTGAGATTTTAGGGCGGATTACGAAAAGGGCGGATTACGTGACGGCGGATTAACGGGGTCTGACTGTATATGGATAAATCTGTATCAATTTTTAGCACTTGGACTATTGTACATGTGTAATATGAGTTACCTGATAAACGCACAATTATATGCCTTAATTGCATTGATCATGATCGCTCGCTTCGTGCATGTAATTACGTAATTATGTAGTAGCTACCAGTGAGCCTACCATAAGTATTGCGACATGCACGCGGTCGGAGGAAGTTGTCACATCATCCTGAATGATGATATTTCGTCATTCGGGTCGTGCGTACTCACCCCTGTATGAGTGCAAAGTACAAAGATAAGCTTCTGTGCGGGTCTCGCGAATAATCTTATCTTATCTTATTGGTGAACCGTGCTGAGAACAGGCTGTTAGCTGGTCACGCGCCTATTTGGGGACGCCTCATATTTTTCAGTAGGACGCCTCTATTTCTACAGAAATCAGGCCTCAATTTTGCTACAATTAAGTTCGATGCGTGTCCTTGCATATGGCCTAAACCTAGTCTGTGTAGGTCACACAGACTAGGGTTGAATGATAATTAAGGCCCAAATGATAAGTGGTTGGCAGTGGCAGACCGAGGTAGTCAGAAGAAGGGATGTTGGTTTGGTCGGGCTTAAGAAGGAGTAACAGGGATATATATGAATATTCATGGAGCGGGATCTTGTGGGACACATGCAAAACTTAGCCATTGAGGAAAGAGCAAAACAGGTCAAGTACAAATCATTTTGAGGAGAACTTAAGGTGATCTTCCTCACTTACTGCTAAAGGTGATTGGCAGTTAATGGGTTAGTTGGTGAAGAAATTCGAGCTCAGCATTTCCTCTGGTTATATATTGAAACATTACTTTTTGATAATGTGGCAGTTCTCACCTGGAGGGTGAGGTCGCTTAGTGTCCCGAGGGGAGTTGAATGTGTAAGGACGAAGGGGTCAATGGATGGAGAGATTGAAGCAGGGGGAAGAAGAGCGAAAGATCTACCAATGCGTAAACTATATAGGCATTGAGTATTCACAGTTTCACACCAAACTTAGACTAAAGAAGACGGGTGTGTCTTTTCAGGAAATTTTTAAATTAACAATTTTCCTTATGTGTCAATTACCAAAGCAACGAAATACCGAAGCAACGAAATGAGCTTGCCTTAAATACTTAATTTTTTGTTTCAGAAAATTTTACATTAAAAACTTTCCTTATGTTACTTTACGCGTTTTTCATTTTTTTCTGTAAGTCCGTCAACGATATTTTATGCGCGGTTGCGTAGAACTCAGTGAAGTGAAAGTCAGTAAATTTCACACATTGATAGTACATGTCATTCTTCAAGTCTGATTCAAATTTATAGGCTAAAGTTCAAAGGTCAAGGTCACAGCGACTTTTGAAAGTTTCAAATTGGATCACTCCTAGCTCATTAGTTAATTGAGCTAGCGTCTTGCAACAAACATCAAACAATTCAGTGTATTGACATAGACAACAATGCATGGCGCTGTTACTGCTCTGAGATGCATCATTCTTGCGTAATCTTGCTTATTAGTAATTACGACTTTTTGATACGCTGATATCTCGTAATTTATGCCAGTTGTAGAGTTGAAATTAGCAGAGTATATCACTAGTATATAGCCATCTTACGAAATCATGAGTATAAATGAGGTTGCACTAAGGTCAAGGTCACTGTGGTAATTAAAGCATTTAATTGCATATTTATTATTATTTCGAATTTTGTGAATTTTGTAACTTTTCTGAGTTGCATGCAACATGTGCTGTCGAGTCTTAGAAGGAAATTTGATAATTCAGAATATTCGTATGTTTTCGGTCGGAATACATATTAGGCAACACTTTAATTGCATTCCATGAACAATGCATGGTACTATCGAATATTTTGAATTCGCTCCTGTCTTTGAATTAGTAAGTTGCACTTATTAATGAAGCAAGTTATTTCGGATTAACACTAAAAGTTCGAATGTCAAAGGTTAGAGGTCGCAGTATTTTTTTAATGCAATTAAATGCTTTAATTACCACAGTGACCTTGACCTTAGTGCAACCTCATTTATACTCATGATTTTGTAAGATGGCTATATACTAGCAATATACTCTGCTAATTTCAACTCTACAACTGACATAATTTATGAGATATCAACGTATCAAAAAGTCGCAGTAATTTTTCAAAGTTTCAAATTCGATCGCCAATAATGCATTGACTAGTAATGCTAGCGACTTGCAACTTGTATTAAAGGAAGGGAAAACTGGTTAAAAATGGACTTTGAGTCGTTATTTGATGCACCAAAAATCATTCCTATGCCTGGCCCACACAAGGAATATCATCGCTAACGATTTCGCGGGAGATATATTGCTAATTAGGCGTGACGTCAGGAGCTGTGATGAAACACCGAGTTCCCCATCTTTTACAATGGGCCTCGTCATATCAGCGTGTCCTGCGACTAAACCCCGGGATATTTTTTTTTTTCGGAAATAGATAGAATAATCATTTTGCCACCAGTCAGGCGGAATTTTTTTTTTTTTTTTTTTTTTTTGTTGTTGCTATTTTTCTTATTTTAACAAGCGATTTTCTAGGACATCTACCATGGTTTCACATCCTGAAACAGTAAAAAGGTCAGCCAGAGTGCACCACGCATGCGCAATACTGACGCTTTCGTTTCGTAAACAACAAAGATGTCCTTTTATGGCGAAGATGGTCTGCTCTGATTGGCTGAAATCGATAGCTTCACGAGGGCAACGGGACCAATCACGGCAAGCCATCAGCTGACGTTTGCCTCCTATACTTCGCAATGGAAGCCATTCTCTCATAGGCGCAATGCTAACCCCTATATTCGGGGCAACATAATTTTAAAGCATTAGATTTTATCCGATTGCAGCAGTCGCCAGTCTGCTTTGCAATAATTGACATAAAATGCTGCTCAAATTAATAATGAAAAATATAAATAAACATATAGTATTTAGATGTATATCAAAATTGAATGATGATAAAAGAATTGACAAGTTAAGAAGTTAAAGGGAGGGAGAACTGGTTAAAAATGGACTTTGAGTCGTTATTTGATGCACCAAAAATGATTCCTATGCCTGGCCTACACAAGAAATATCATCGCTAACGATTTCGCGGGAGATATATTGCTAACTAGGCGTGACGTTATGAGCTGTGATGAAACACAGAGTTCCCCATCTTTTACAATGGGCCTCGTCATATCAGCGTGTCCTGCGACTAAACCCCTGGATATTTTTTTGTTTTCTTTTCGGAAATAGATAGAATAATCATTTTGCCACCAGTCAGGCGCGAAAAAAAAAATATTTTTCGCTATTTTTCTTATTTTAACAAGCGATTTTCTAGGACACCTACCATGTTTCTCATCCTGAAACAGTAAAAAGGTCAGCCAGAGTGCACCACGCATGTGCTTTCGTTTCGTAAACAACAGAGATGTCCTTTTATGGCGAAGATGATCTGCTCTGATTGGCTGAAATCGATAGCTTCCCGAGGGGAACGGGACCAATCAGCCATCAGCCAAACCAAGCCATCAGCTGACGTTTGCCTCCTATACTTCGCAATGAAGTAGAGCATGCAGACATAAAATGCATTGACCTCCGGTGAATCTGGTAATCAGGGTAAAAGTCATGCACAAGAGGGGGCATTCTCCCATAGGCGCAATGCTAACCCCGATATTCGGAATGCATTATTTCCTTACGCTTGCATCCAGGCATGGTGTTTTTGGCACGGAATGCTATCAATTGGTGCTATGAGTCAATAGAACATCACTTAAAATTTAGTTCCCCATCCCTTTAACATGTGGCCAGATGCTCGATATAATACAGCTTAAATTAAATTGCTACTGTTCGATTAGGCTAAGTTATCGGTTTCTTGAGAGAGGTGGGCAGGTTCTCTCTATCGACCTTGTACTTGGCACACATGATCGTTAACGAGTCACTCACTGCAGACCTGCTGCCAAGGATGATTTCTTTAAAACAACGCTGTACAATAGCGTTTCCCGAAGTAGAGCATGCAGACATAAAATGCATTGACCTCCGGTGAATCTGGTAATCAGGGTAAAAGTCATGCACAAGAGGGGGCATGCAGCATGTGTCAATGAGTGGTGCGTGGGAGGTGAAACAATCTTCTCAGGCATTTTCTCCACGCACAGAAGTATGGTGCAGCATCCAAGTTCATCCATAGCTTAATTTAAAAAAATCCTTGGTCACATCTCTGATTGATTCTTGTTTGTTTGTTTGTTGTTGTTATTATTTTATTTTATTTTATTTTTATTTATTTATTTATTTATTTATTTATTTATTTATTTATTTATTTATTTATTTATTTATTTATTTATTTATTTATTTATTTATTTATTTATTTATTTATTTATTTATTTATTTATTTATTTATTTATTTATTTATTTATTTATTTATTTATTTATTTATTTATTTATTTATTTATTTATTTATTTATTTATTTTTTTTTTTTTTTTTTTTTTTTTTTTTGTAGAACAGTCGCTAATCAGACAAAAGCTAAATCTAACAAAAGTTATCTGGTCGTCGCCTGTTTGATCTTTTTCTTGTTAATCTTTGTAAGAGCAGACAGGCAATTTTAATAATCAGTCATCAAAGTCCATCTTGCTATTCCAAAAACTAGCTCCCAGGTCCCAAACTACGAGTATAGAACTACGCAGGCCAAACATTTCATGAGAAACACAGAGCATTGCAAGTGTGTGGTAATTAAACATACCGATTGGAGCATTATCTCAGACACAAATTAAACATACCGATTGAAGCATTATCTCAGACACAAATTAAACATACCGATTGGAGCATTATCTCAGACACAAATTAAACATACCGATTGAAGCATTATCTCAGACACAAATTAAACATACCGATTGGAGCATTATCTCAGACACAAATTAAACATACCGATTGAAGCATTATCTCAGACACAAATTAAACATACCGATTGGAGCATTATCTCAGACACAAATTATTTGCATGTATTCCAAACATTAGACGATTTTTAAGCAAAATGAAATAACACGATCAAAATCAACAGGCTCTGCTAGATGATAGGATCCATATGCCGGCCACCCCGTAGAAGAGCTGGAGGGATTGCCGGCATACTCGCAAGCGGAGAACGCTCCATTGCCAATCTCTCCGTGAACCGTATCTTTATCCGTTACACCAGAACAAATGGGCTGACCAACGGTTCAAACTGAATGCCATGAACAATTGAATGCAAGTTGTAAATCAGCTGATAGGATATACCTTGTGTATAAGACAGGAGAATGTGAATTAAATAGTATACGCTGAGTAACCCCTAGTCTCATGGAGTTATGCGAAATTGTTATTACATAATAACAACGCATTGAACAATCCTTCTTTCCAATTTTTCCATAAATTGCCGTTGTGTAATTAATTGCAAATTTACCTTATAATTAGCCTTCTAATAACACATAGTCACAGCAAGTAAATGTAATTAATATATCTCAGGTAAATTGAAGCAATTGTGAGCTTTATTGATATTGGTAAGCACAGAGTGACAGACGGCCTTCACTGTTCAATGAAATAATCAACCGGTCGAATTCTAGGACACGCCCCTGCCTGTAATATAGGTAAGCCACGTCACGCTTCAACGATCAACGCTTCGTCAGTGCTTAGTGGAAGCTATATAACCGTCGGGAATCAGATGTAATAAAAGCACTGCTGTCTTTCATGTCGGTAGAATATTCCAGGCGCTTCTTCCAGCCTTCAGCATGATCTCACGACAGGTCAAGGTCATCGTTGTGCTAGCTACCATCATGACCTTCCTCTCGCTGTTGGAGCAACCCAATATGCCGGGTCCATCTCCAGTAAAAATCAGAGAGGTGAAAGAACAAGCGTACAACAAGTCAGTGAGGATCAAAGTTGACATTTGTACTCCGGAAGAACGCTTAACAGAGATTTCCAAATGGTGCTCAGCAAGAGGAATGCTCAGCTGGGAACAGCCGCTCAACAGGAGTCTTCTTCGCGATTTTATTGTTGACGAGCGGCAACAAATGTTGATTTGCGATCCTCTTCTGATCGGCCGCTTTGAGATAAATGCTCCGCGGATGACGGATATCGTACTGCGGAATATCGGATATCGGAGACTGAGGAAATACAACCAGAAGTCGTACGATCACATCATGTCGACGTATACCAAAGTGTTACGTCTACGGCATCCGTATGAACGATTGGTGGCGGGATTCCAACCAGGTACAGAAGGACTCTCCAGGAGACCCCTGAACATGGCCATCTGGAACACTCTCAAAACAAGACCAAGAGACCGTAAGCAAGGTCCCACCTTCAAGATGTACGCTCAATATGCCGCTAAGATGATACAGAATAACACTATATCATACGTGTGGAAGCCGTATCTGAAGGCATGTCACCCTTGTGCTTTGCAATATGATTTCGTTGTACGAAGTGAGAAGTCGATGCCGACGTGCAACTGTTATTCGGCGAGTGACGATTTGCAAGGGGAGTTGGGATACCACATTCAGACGAAAGAAGACAGCGCGACGCTCTCCAAACGCATCGACGCTTACCAAGATGTCGACAACAAAACGATGAACATCCTGCAGAGTTATTTCTCCAGTGATATGAGTCTATTCGGTTATCAGTTCAGCGCCAAGTTGCAAGGATCGTGTTGGTACAACCAGACCGGTTGTTGCTGAGGGCCTGGACAAGCGGACAGGATCGAGGAAATGTTGTGTATTTATGGGGCAACTTGCCAATGTTATCATGTAAACGCGGAGATCCCCGATAGAGGAAGAGAAACTGCAACCTCGTTGACGGGGTGGGGCTCCGCTACCCTCGGGGAGCTAGCTTATTTGTGACGCTTCACTCCGAATAAAGTCATTTGTCTCGGCGCCTGCATGAAGAGTACTTAACGAATCACCACGTTACATGTACCACAGGTTGGGAATACTCTCTATAAATTTAATTATTTAATTCTTTGCATAAATGATTAATAATAAAATAAAATAATTAATGGTCACGTATTGTTTGTTCAAATAAAAGCTATGAACAAAACAAGTCTTTGTCTCCGCGTTCATCTGAAAATTTGAATTTTATATATTTTTATTATTACTATTATTTTTTTTTTCTCCTCGACACTTTTCAGATATTGATACAAAGCAAAACTAAACCTTTTATGCCTACATTCAAAACATAGCCATGGCAAAATTATTACCTAATCGTCTTAAATTTTAAAATTTGAACTCAGAATCGGAAATTATTTACTAGCCTTTATAGCACAGCCCAATCCTCGCGTCAATAAAACAAGAGTAATGGCCGGCATGATAATTTCATTCACCATGGCTGGTCAGTGGTCATTGGTCAGTGTTCACTTCTTAGCGGAAAATCCGCACAAAAAAACTGAGCACTATCGGGCAAAAGCATTCATTCATTGGTCATTATTTATATAAGAGAGCTTAAAGAGGCTTTCCTAAAGTTAACCATTGACCTTCCTCCATGCCAATATCAGAATATGAAGGCCAAGAACTCATCTAAACGCCTTTACTTGATTACTGACTACAAATATAAGAGCCGATTGGGGAGGAAACATGCATACTACACCTACATGTACGAGAGATTTAAGGAAAAAATATTCGAACCAGCATTTAAAGCCCACTACAATTAACTCATTGAACGATCGGAAACGCAATACCTCCGATGTTTACACGGAGACCCTGTCAAGAATCAACAGACGTATTTATGTTTTATAACTCTTAGACTTTGCTTTGGCGTGAGAAAATGTCCGTAAATTCTCACTGAGTCAGGGTGGTAAAACGAATGCATGATAGCCACATGGCGTGCCAAGAGTGGTACAGAACTTATAGGCCAGTCTATAGAACCGCGATCGGGATAATTTCTCGTCGCCTTAGGTCAGAAAAAAAAATAAAAATAAAATAAAATACAAACGTGTACTGTATATATATATATATATATATATATATATATATATATATATATATATATATATAATTATATGATGGCAAAAAAAATTAAACGTATAAGTTGATGTTTTGTTCTTGTAATCATGGACATTATGATTACATATGATTATTTTATCATCATTTCCCAAACTGCGCTATTCTAGAGGTCAGATCGCTCGATTTGACCTTTCGGTTCTCAACCCAGAGTAGACCTATAATCTATTAGCATTTTCCGCCAATCGAGTGCGTCGGTCGTATTCAAAGTTTACACATGGCGGTACATGGCTAGCTATATACTCACAATAGAGAGGAATAATAAAAGACACCGTGATTAATCGCACACAGGTCAAGATGGACAAACGAGAGCTTAAAATTATGTTCAGGTGTTGAAATGCCTCGTTGCAGTTCCGATCACACTATAGACCCACGATGTGCGCGCGGCTGAAAAGAAATGGGTTTGCTTCCCAAACATCCACTGTGCAAAGCAGACCTACTTCCACGTGTAGGAAAACCAGAAGGCAGATCATCTCATTGCTCTTCAGCCATATCTTATGTCGCAACCAGCGTGTGGTCTTCATTGCTATCGATATTTGCGTTGAAACATCCAAAGGGATACTACATGAGGAATCCAGGAAGACATTGCGAGCGATCACAATGTTCTCCGCACACTCTCAAGGGAGACAAGTTTGCCTTCGAGGAAAAGAGGTGTACTACTATAAAATTGAGATAGTGAAACATAGCGCAATGTTTTTGTAAATTGTAATTGAGAGACAAATCATAACGTACTTGTTGATAACTTTTAGCCTGTCTTATATCTTTGGGTTTACATTAAGGGCTCTCTGCATGCCAGTGTACTCATTTCTGACATCTTACTCTTCACATATTGATGTGAGTAGACACATCTGATCCCATCCTTGTTGTGTAGGCCTAGGTATAGGCTTGCACTATAGTTAACATGTACATGCATAATATATAATTATACAATGTACATGTATTATTATAAGGTTAACGGACCTTGGTCGCTATAGGCGCTCACTCTCATTGACATGCTGTGTGTTAAGGGGCGGCTTCTGTGAGACCCATTCCAATCGCTGTTTTGTCAGCCTCGTACACAGTTAGACTACCCTTGTGTCGCAATCATAGTGAACTCGTCATTATACGTGCATTGTATTGCATGTACATAAGGATCTGATCAAATGGTCCAAGCATGAACGACGACGACATTCCCTTCTGATGTGGTTATTTAACGGCAGTCTTAAATAGATTTTGTGAGATCAGCAGCTTGATATCTGCCCGGGTTAGTGGCAGGGGTGGGAGTGAGGGCTATTACGGCGATAAAGGGTGCTTATAATCACTACTGATTACAGAATCATAACGGACGAGTCAGAAAGCTTAAAATAGTAACAGAGAATCCTCGTCCTCTGATTGGTCAGCTAAAAATAGATTCCTTCGTCTTCTATATAAATGAGCTTCACACTTGTAAACATTAGCACATGCAGACTTTTGAGACATCGATTCGCATTTCCATCTGCGGTTAACCAAATTATGTGGCCATTTTGTTGATTTCAACTCGAAATATTGAGGCAGATATAAACAAAAGGTAGATATAACTTTAACAATTGACTGACATTCTCTTTCTGTGCTGATTCAAGATATCTTCGTGATCTGTGAGCGATAATACAGTGATTTCTCTCACTGCTGCTGTTATACGTACTCTCGTCCGGTGGAGCCTACGTTTCTGCCATGCCTGAGTTCTCATTCAAGAAGTCATCCTCAAAAATGGAAGATGATAATCTGGAAGTTTTGGTCAAATTTCAAACTGGACCGGTTCACTCCTTCTCGATGACGCCTTGTGACACAATCCGTAACGTATGCCGTGAACTAGCGGCAAAGTTGGACGTTCCGGAGGAGAGACTGCGCATCAGTTTCACTGGGAAGGTTCTTCAAAAAAACAATTCTCTCGGCTATTTGGGAGTACGGCCAGAAACGATACTAAAAGCAGAGGTACGTGTAATTTATCGCAAATTTTATAAAATTCATATGTTTACATATGAATTTTATATATTATACATGATAAATTAAATTTTATATATTATACATAAATTAAAATGCACTTATTGTATATTTCAAACAGATTATTGAATGCAAGATGTTAAAATTAAGCATCCAGAGGAATGACCAAGAAACAGATTTCAACGTAGAAATTGAGAATTTTTCTCCCGTTCGTTTCATCAAGAATCAAATTGAGGCCACGACTGGAATTGTGATCGCTAAACAAGTCCTCAAGGTCAGAACTAATGATTATAATCTCGCTGCTGCATCTCAATTTTTTATTTTCTCAGTTGAATGGAGCCGTGTTGAAGAATGATGAGATGATTTTGATGGAAGCCGGAATAAAAAATAATTCCAATATTACGCTGACTGTTGAATCAGACATCAATGCAAGAGGTACCTGATTCATATATCTGTTGTATTACACCTGCCCATTAGTGATGCCTCATATGATAAGCGTATTCTTCGTGTTTATTTGGTTAGATGTGGTATGAAAACTGCCCGTGAACATTTCTCGGTTAATAATTCATAGATTAAATCCTTTCAGAGATAGCCGCTGAAAATGACAAAGTTGACGATAATGATGATTTAGCCGATGCAGAAAAAGAGGTAGTTAAGTCTGCTAGTTTTGACCAATTTTGTATTTGATGATAATTTGAACAGGAATTATTGAAGTCATTCAGAGCGGACGGACAAAGAGTTGAAGTCGTGTTCTGTTTCGACACCACTGGCAGTATGTACCCCTGTTTAGAAAAGGTAATCCCTCCCTCGTGCAATCCAAAAGTTCTTTAGATAAATTTCAATTTAACTTTCAGGTGAGGGAAAACCTGCGGTCAACGATCACGAGATTATTGGAAAGTATTCCTGATATCCGAATCGGTATCATGGCACATGGTGATTACTGTGACTACCGTAATTATGTCACGAAACATATTGACCTCACCACCAACATCAACGCCCTTGTGGAATTTGTCGAAACGGTCGGCAGCACAGGTGGAGGCGATGCACCCGAGGTCGGTTACTTTGTTTAATTAATTGTTTAATTAATTGTTTAATTATACCGGATCACAGTGCTATGAGTGGGCGTTACGCAAAGCCCAGGGTTTGGATTGGGCCGAAGATTCCGCTAAAGCGTTCGTGCTGATCGGAGACGCACTTCCCCACCCTGCTTCATTCACTGATCAGAATGTCAACTGGAGAAGTGAAGTTGATGTTTTAGCTGGCATGGCTGTCAAGGTGATCATCCCTCATTTCAATTATTAAACTTAATTGTAACAGTATCTTGACATAAAGTAGATCCGGTATTTTTTGTAAATCAAGGGTCATAAGATCTTATAGCAGGATCTATTTTTAGCCCAATAGTGTTTCTGAGTGTTATCAATTTTGTAGGCATCAATTTTTTCAACTAAATTAAGGAAAAAGACACAAAATTCCACGTTTGGCAGTATATCCTACTTTTCTCAGTTAGATCAAGATTTTTTTTTTTTTTAATTTAAATTCAATCTTGTGTTCTGGTATTATTAGGTGTATGGAATTCAAGCTCTGAACAATTCTTCAGCGAAACCATTCTACCAAGAAATAGCCCGCAGAACAGGAGGCGCTTACGTCTCTTTCAAAAACTTCTCTGTGATCACAGAAATGTTCTTAGCCGGTTGGTTGAACTCAGCAGCCATTGACGTAGTGGCTCATTATTAAACCACCGTTCTACTTTGCAGTGTGTTATCGGGAAGTCTCCGATGAGCATTATGATCAATTCTGTGAAGATATTATGGAAACCAAAGAGAACGGAACAGTTATGGAAGATATACGCGATGTCCTACAGCAGCTGAAAACACCCGCGGTTGAGGATACTGTGGTATGTTGTGTGTTTCATTGAAATGTTCAAGGTTTATTTTAAAATTTAATTTAATCTAAAATCCTTTTAATCTAAAATGAAAATTCTGGATTGTTCTTCATTCTGAACAAGTTTTGGTGTCAAAAATTCAAATATATGCAGCCAATCAGACATTTCCTATAGAAAATTAAAAATGAAACCTTTCTCCTGAATAAATAGGTAACATCTAAAATCATGTACAGGCATTCGTATGGTTGAATATAATGTATTCTGACATTGCATGTAAAATTGTAAATCCACAAATGAATTTTTTAAACCGTATAAATTTCAGGAACCTCAGCAAGAGGAAGATTGGTGGCAGCCTCCGTATTTTTCACACCCGGTTTACAAGTACAACCAAGAAAGCGACTCTTGGACTTCAGCTACCCACAGCAGCGGAATCATTGCAAGTGTGTAATTGCCACATGTTATCATGATGTAATTGTATTTATAAGCAGTTTTACGTTTTTAGCGCTCTTTTGATCATTTTAGTGATTTTTTCATGATTATGTATCTAATTTTTTTCTCCAATTCTTATTTCCAGAAGAAACTGCCCGCCGAGAATCAGGCAAAAGAAAACCAAAGCGAAATATTAGAGGTTATGATGCGTGGTATAAATGTATTGTGATGTGAAGATTCTGTTTTGTGTGTTATTGTGATATTACGCCTGCCTCTGACCAATCAGATGTTCTCTTTGTCGAATCACCTGTAACATCGATGCAACCATAATGCTAATGATGCAAATGACCCGTACAAGGACGCAACCATTTTTACATGTAACATTCATCAGTGTACGAAGCATGTAAGATAATTGATATATATTTAATTGCTCACAGTGTTGATCTCTTTCGTGGCGTTTTCATGATTTACCAACCTTGATGTATTCACAATTCAAATTTATTTTGTTCCCCCTATGAAATCAATATTTAGTGATTTTGTTTCAATAAACTGTACGTCAAATTCCCACCACATACAAATGTCTTTGTTTGCAATGTAGTTTTAATGTTCAATGAGCTTCAAATCATGTACCTCAGACGAAGTGCCGAGAACGCATAAGGATGCAATGTACCAAAAGATGGGTAAAATGCTTTATGACAAGAGTCTGCTCTGGAATAAATGATATTTATTACAACTGAATTCATAATGATATCAATAGAAAAATTATAAAATGAAAAAGAGAAATAATCATTCACTCTCTGTTAATAAGCAATTTTCCATGAGAATACAATCTTGGAGCTTCTTTGGCAAAATCAGCATTTTCAGCTTCTCCTTGAGATTTAAACCAACACTTTCACGAATCTTAATCCGAGTCAAATGAAGCAGAGTTGGTGGATTGAAATAATAATACTTTAACCACTCTCCAAAATCAGAACCGCTCTCAACATGAATATCCACCGACTCACGAAATCTGTCCCGCTCTTCAGCGCTCGAAGGTCGACATCCGAAAATGAGCAAAAGTTTGATGGCCAGGGGGCTGTCGACGAAAATCAGAGGGCACGAATGGGGGACGGTGCTGGCAGAACGATGAGCCTCAGGCGGCCAGTTCAAGGCGCAGTTGGCGGAGAGCAAGATCTTCAGATGGTCGCCCAGGAGCGGCTTCTTGGCTGCCATGCAAACTGGAGCGTGACACGCAAGGAAGCCGTAAAAAGCTCGTTGCTTGAGGCCGAAGTTAGGATTGGCGTTGTGTTGTAGCAAGATGCGCATGATCTCCGTGTCGTGGGCCATTAGTGCGGCTTGCACTGGGGTCATCTCGGACAGACGCCAGCGGTGGATAACACGACTTGATTTTTGCGGGTGGTTCACGTCAGCGCCTTTCTGGATGAATAACTGAACCATTTCTTTGGACGAAACCAAAATGGCGTCAATGAAAAAGCTGATCACTTCCGAGTCTATGGAGACGGTTATCTTGGCTCCGTGGTCGAGCAGCAATTGCGTGAGTTCGTAACTCCTGCAGCGTATGGCACAACTGAGAGGCATGGTTGGCATGCCTGAAGATTCCAGGTAGAAGTCTGCCTTGTTAACATCACAGCCAAATTGTAGCAAACGTTTGATCATCTCATACTGACAGTCAAAACGCGATTTCAAGGCGAGTTGAAGAGGAGAGGAACTGGATGAACAGCCGTTATTCAAAATCTGCTCACTGCAACCGTACTGCAGAAGAATACACAAAGCATGAAGGTTGCCTCGTTCAATCGCCAGCTGTAAAGGCGTGACGTCATTGGCGATGATTCCCGTGCTCATGCCAGTGTTACAAAGGAAGAGCAGAGTGTCACGGTCATCTTGGATGACCGCACGATGCATGAGACTCCAACCGGTCGAGTCTTTGATGTTCAAATTGGTTAATTTCAAGAGATGATCGTTCTTGGTTATGTTGGCGTAAACAGACATGAAGGCTTCGTCTTGATTGGTCATGCGGCGCAATCGCTTTGCCATGGTTGATATAATAATGGAACAGCAAAAACAATTGACCTTCAGCATACCAGCCTGTGGAATAACAATTAAATAATTATGTAGAAAACAGTGAGATTATTCCCCTCACCTCTTAAGCTGATTTGCTCGATCGAATGACATCCATCTCAAGTTTGAAGTCATACTGTAATGAAAACAATTATTAAAATCCGTTAATTTTTTTTATTCCTGAGACTGCACCTCAAATTGCTGCAATTCAATCGGTTTCATCTCCAGTGAAATGGGCAGAAGAGTCTGATATAGAATGAATCAATAAATCAATTCTGATTCATTCCTGTACCTTAGACAAAGAAGAGACTTCTGTGGAGAGTTTCAATTGGACGCCATTCAGCTCTTGATGAGTGCCTTTGATTGGCTGAGCAGACTGGACGCCTGCTTCGACGCCTGCAAAAACAGAACATTGGAGCCATGTTTCTGTGATTGTAACCAGCAGAGCATCATCTCTGGAGTCAAAGGTCATCACAACGGCAACCACACAATGGCGACTGTCATGGTGATTATGAGTAAGCTGACATACTGTGATAGGCCTACTTAGAAGATATAACAGCAAATTATCCGGCCTAATTATGAGTCAAAAATTAACTGATGATTGTGCGATTTGCATTAAATGATAGGATGCCCACGATAGGTTTGAGAGAGCAATTACTGAATTAGTCATTAGAGGTCAACACTCAACACAAGTAAAAAGGGAAATTTTAGTAGGTAGCGGGTAGGAGAACTCAAATTTGGCTCCAATGCACCCCAATTAATATTCACAAAAGACTCCTCAGCTGGCTTGGGTGTGTTACATCAAAAGTTAAACGATAACAGTAGTAAATGGTAATAAATGTTCATTTACTAACTTGGACATTTACTTGTAGATTTTATAAGGTCAGTATATAATATTATTATTATATAAGTATATAATATATATAAGTATGTATAATATATTATACAAGTATATAATATTATCAGCTGCAACACAACTAATAACCTTTTGTATTGTGATGGGTTATCATGGTCATTGTTGATGCATCATTTATAAGGAAGCCTCTTCTGTTGGCTGAAACAGTGAAACCTCTAATTACGTGCAGTAGAAGTACATCCAATTAATAATAACGAGAATTAATAGCCTTGGTTTTTCCAGGCTCTGAGTCGCAGTCAGTCCTACGTCAGTCCTCATTGTGCTCATTACTCAATTCATGTCTTGTACAAATTAATTGATTAATATGTAATTAATTAATTAGGTTTCTTTCAAGAAAAATTCTGACAGCTTTCATCAGTTAACTATTTTCTACTTTCACTTTGCTTTGTGGACTTTTATATTTTATTTTATTTTTATTTTATTTTTCTCTTAGTCTCTACATATTAAATTGGGCCGAACAGTTTAAGATATCACTCACTAGTTATTTCTACACATCAAATGGGGACTAGAGTTCCAGCCAATCCAGGTATCTTATTGGTTTATACTGTTTTTGTGAATTAAACGCATAATTTAACATTAGGAAATATATTGATATATCGTACAAAACATAATCGAAAATATCGAAAAAGTTTCGATACGTATCGATATCGATTTTGGATTTTCGATAAATAAGGATGTACATTTCGTGAATTTGGCGTTACCTCTGGAATTATATAATATTTATATAATTATATATCTTATATATTTATTATAGTTGATCTTTAACTTAAACAGCTAAATCATCATCATGATTATTGATTAAGTGAATTAGGCCTCATCACATCAGGCTCATGAGGCTCATGATGATGCCTGATCATGTGCACTCAATCTCAGACTTATAGATGACGTTAAGTCCCAATCACCTATATTCCTCGTAAACGAGTGCTTCAATTCCACTCTGGGGAACATCATCGGCGAAAACAGTCACAAATTATGCTCAAATAGCGCGACAAACAACCTGTTGACATTCAGAAGATCTTCATCTTTTGGGAAGTTGAATGTTTAGTAAGCTGGACAATCATTGCTTCCTTATTCTCAACAGACTCGAGTCAACTGTAGTATTGCTTCCACGTTCTGGTTAGCGTCAAGTACCGTTATGATTGCCCATACACACTGCATTACGTTTCAAGGTATTAAATAATTGAAAAACCTATACAAGAATCAGAATGAATAATTTTTTAATTGTTCTTGAAGACAGCGGTTACCAAAAAATATCATAAAGGAAAAAAAATTCAAAATATTTTACTAAATTTTTGACAAGGATATTAATTTCATTAAAAAGTTGAGGGGAAAATTCAATACCGGTGAGTAACCAATAAGATTCTTACCCAGAATCCTGATTGCGGACAAAAATCCATTCAACATAAAAGAATTTGAAAACAGCAAATAGCAAAGAGTAAAACAGTATATTTTAACGCCACAATAAGTCCAGCATCTCGGGAAAGTTTTGGGGCAAGCAATTTCGTAAAATGGCCCCAAAAAATTATTTCCCGCAACAATCTGCTGTTCCACAGTAAAATGGAATATCAGAGCAAATACTTTTGATATTTTGACTCGCAAGAAACAAAGAATTCTCAAGGAATCTGCTTCAACTTGGTGAGCGTTTGTATCAAATGAGCAGCTCTTTGGCTGATGCATAACATCACATTGAGCGGAGAAACTCCAGGGTACTCAAGAAGAGACATCGCTCCCAGGCTGAAGTACGTCTGCATGGGGTCTGAAAATAAGATTATTTTAATTATTGCATGTCGTTACTTTTCAAATTGCCATAGTAGGCAGTTATTACAGAATTATATTGTCCATGAAGCATAAACGGCAGATCAATCACACGGATGAATTTCACCTCGACACGCAAAACCAAAATCACAGACAACCAAATCTAATATTGGATTAAACTTTAGCGAGACATCCTAACGATTACCTGGAAGTGAAGACGACGGTTTGGCGATAAAGCCCCCAGTTGACGCTTGTGAGGAGAGAAGAAACTCCGTGTTCGCCTCCATATTGCTTGACGTCAACGCTCCGATAATCTGCAAGGAATTATTGGCTGAGCTGTCAATGCTTCTAAGATTCACAAGACCACAGCATGAAATTCATACAATTTAAGTTGCAAGTAAGACGACCCAAATAAAAGTGAGCAGTGACCTGCAGAGTAGCTCCAATCCAGAAAGAGTACGAACACTCGGGAGGTTTATTTGTTCGACCCTGAAAGCCGCTGCGTTGCTTTTGCAGACACCAACGCCGCAAGCCGTCCGTTGATTCGACAGACAACACAGACAGACGTCCTAGTAGCGCTAAGGAGGCCACTGCACAGTAGGTGGAGCCACCTGCGGGAGATGCAAATGAAGGCATTGAAAAGTGGAGGAGGGAGTTGACTGACCATGGGCCTCCAATCCTGGACCCTGACCAAAGCCACCTTCATAAGTCTGCAAAGAAAAATAGGGTAAGCAAAAGAAAGATAAGGTAGGCAAAAGAAAAATAGGGTAAGCAAAAGGGTAAGTGAAAGAAAAATAAAGTAAGCGAAAGAAAATAGGATAAGCAAAAGAAAAATAAGATAAGCAAGAATTGATTACTAGTAAAAGACAGGTACGGTTTTTGGCTTGGTGGCAGAGTGAAATTTTCACATCTGATAGTGCTCAGTGTCTGAGGGCATGCCCCCCCGCAAGAACCCACAAAATCCTGAGGTAAGAATTTTCTTCTTTTTTTTGCTATTTTGTGTTTTCAATGTTGTTTTCAATTTCAACTGGTTTTAAGTCTCTCTTCCTGGCAGAAAGATAAATTCACTTCCTTGAAATAACCAAATCTGACAACTTTGGGGGTGGGGGCAGGAATCACACCCCATATTCAACAACATAAATTGCTGGCCATTTCAATTGCATTCACCGCAAATATAAGATATTAGAGCAGTTTTTGACGAAGTCTCAGGTAAATAAACGCCACAAATAAAAACATCAAACATTAGCAACAAATTCCAGAACGACCTTTAAAAATGGCACTTTTTCATAGAAAAGCGTGTATCAACACCCGATGCCATGGATGCAAAGCGCCAATTTGTTTCTGGCAAAGAACATCACACGGGGCATACTCAAACCGATAATGTTGATTCTAGTCACTTTGTGGAAAGTTTTATGGTTCATATACTGTGAAAGGGGTCCAGCGTGTCTGTAAAAACACAAAGTAGCCCACAAAAATATATTCCCACCTAGGGATTTTTTTGGGGCCATCAGGCAAAGTCCCAAAAACTGTCTTCTACTACACCAGCAAGAAAGCATCTTTATGTAATTTATGTAATTTATGTAATTTATGTAATTTATGTAATTTATGTAATTTATGTAATTTATGTAATTTAGCATCTAGAACTTTTTAAACATATATTTCTAAGCAACATTTTTTGGAAGAGGTTTTGTTCATGTAAGAAGTCATTTTGTCATAAGACAAGATGATCCACTAACCTGACAACTTAAGATATATTCAACCAGTTGATCAATATTGATATGTGTAAAATCATTGAGAATATAACATATGCAGACGGCACAGTAAGCAAACTTGAGCTCAACTTCAGCATTCTCTTCCACGTTCGCTTTGAAACTGAAGAAAAAGTTTTAACAAAGCAAATTTCAGCAGAACGGCAGAAACCATTCTCACCTTCCATCTAAACTCTGAAGTTTTTGCAAACCTCGTAGGATCCCAGAAGAGTTTAACCTTGAAAGGTCATCACCAACTGTTGCTAAGCAACAGAGGGCTGAGTAGGTCATGACTATATGCGTATGGTCAGAGAGGAAGGTGTGGCTCTGAAAGGGAGGAGAGAGAAATAAGGCGATTGTTACAAACCAATTCCTTACATCAATGGTGCTGGAACCACAGAAACCGACTTCTGAATAGTCTGTAGTGCTACCCTTTAAAGGTCTTCGTAACGAATATATCCAATCAGAAATGAGAGATTTTTCTTGCAGACTTAAAACATCCAGGTGATTGAGTAGATCAAGGCCACACAAACAGAAATAAGCCACAGCCAGCCTGTTGAGGACAAAATCAAATATGAATCTAAAATGTGTTTTGGAGGTGACCTTGATGCGTCAGCCGTCGCAGCTGCTGAGGGTAGAGCCATGAGGCAGCGTTTCAGGAATGCCGTGTGCTCCAGAGGCAAGAGAGGCGGCACTCCCCCGTCTGCTGAATCCCTCCACAGAGAGTGTATTCCCCGCAATCGAGCGGCTGATCGTTCACTAACATTGAGAGCGGCATCCATTTTCAAGACCCCTGGCTCTGACATCAGAGAGAGACCACACACTCCAAAATAGGCGTGCAACGGGTCTGGTGAATAAATTATAGAAAAAAACACAGAGCCAAAATGAGAAGCAAACCTGGTGAATTATCCGGCCATTTAGCGAATCCACCAACGACGGAATCTTCCGTTTCTTCCAAGAAACCCCGATTGAATAAATTATTTGAATAATTAAAAACACCAAGAAGCTGTAAAATGGAAATATAAGTATGATAGAGTATGATCAAAGTTTGATGAGTAAAAACCTGTAGAGTTCCGCCGACCCAAAATGAGTAACAAGTGTCGACCGGTTTGTTAGGACGACCTTGGAACCCTGACTGTTGGCGTAAAAGGCACCAGCGTTTGAGTCGATCTAATTGCGAGGGTGAAATGACTTCGTGAAGGCATCCCATGAGCACCAGCGAAGCCACAGCGCAAAACGTCGTCCCCCCTACGCAAACAGAGAAAATACAATCAAAAGAGAAAATTGAGAGTTTTCTACGAACCGTGAGCTTCCAAACCGGGACCTTGAGCAAATGCTCCTTCATAAGTCTGAATATGAAATACTTTGGTGAGAAATCCTGAAAATTGAAACATTGCTAGACTCACTAAGCTGTTCTTGATGTACCTGATGACCTTTGGACGATCAATTCCAGACCAGTCATCAAGGACATAACTTATACACGCAGCGCAATAAACGAACCTCATGTCGTTCTCACCATCTTCTGGTGTTGCGCTGAAACTGGAAGAGATATTGCCATGAGCAAAACAAAACATTTCCAGGTCAGGTCAGGGCGTACCTTCCATCTGAGAGTTGGAGCTTGCGCAAACCTGCTACAATGGCCGGACGATCAATTTTGGATAAATTGTCGCCAAGGATTAACAGAGAGAGGAGAGCGGAGTATGTGCCAGCGATGTGGCCGCTGTCATGTGGCACAGGGTTACGGCTGCTCTGCACAGAAGAAAAAACAAAGGAGAAATTGCTCAAAACTTGGGCACTGATACCAAATTCGTACGTACCTCTTTGGGGTCAAAAGGTCGTCCCGCGGTTGAAGATCCGCGGAAGCCACACTGGCCTTCGTTGGAACCTAAACAAGGACCCCATGAAGTGAAAGTAATCGAGAAGAAAAAACTCACGTGCAGCGTTGGGTAAGTACTGCAGAGAGTAGATCCAATCGACCATCTTCTGTCGGTCCTTCTCAATGGCGTCCATCTGGTCCAGCATGTCCAGACCAGAAATGGCGAAGAAGGCCACGGTCATCCTGGCCAAGGAATGAAATTGTTACCCAACACAAAGTGAGGTTCTGAATTTCTAATATCATATCTAGCATCAATCATAAGATTCCAATTCCAATTAAGACGTGACTGGAAATGTAAGAAATTTCACATTACTATTAGTTTCAACTCGGATGAGTTCTTTTCTTCGTGAAACTGACATTGAAACCTTTTCGTTATAAGCAGAAAAACAACTTGCCGCAGTCGGCTCAAATCACACGAGATTTGCTTATGTTTACCTTGAGGACAATGCAGTGACATACAAGCTCCTTCGTGGGGCTCGCAAGAGCTTAACTCATCTAGCGGTAATGAAGCCTGCTTCCCGTGGCGCCGCCAATGGCCAAAAGCGGAACACCAACCGCCGACTGCAGCGCCACCTGCGGACATCTCGAGCCAAAAACAGCGGTTTTTAGTTTGTCGTCTATAAGAATGATCTCCTGTAGACTCATTGTTTAATTTTGTTTTATCACCCTACAACCTCCCATTGGTAACCGTTATTCTACACTGAGAATGACACTGTAAAACAGACCCCTGGCGGTTTGACATTCACGACATTATCGCTATCAGCTCCAGGGGATTCAAAGGGGTGTGGTCCTTGGCATTGAATCATAACGCACTCGCACAGGGTTTCCTTGCAATCATAACGTCACACAAGTACACATCGGATTTAAAAGGATCATCAGCCGGTCAATTGTAGTTTTTAGCACACACATTGATTGAACTGTGCTGTTACCTGGTCGTATCCATTGAAGCGTACCTTCCAGGCACAACCTGGAGACACATTTTAAAAAACCTAACATGTTTCTTCCAGTTAAACTCATGTCGATTGGGGCCTGCCATTCTCAGAAGGGTAGGTCTAATATGTATCAGATATATTTGACGGGTGTCAAGATAATCTTAATTATTTTGATAGTGATGCGGTGGAACACTTCTAAGTTGCATCTACTTCAAAACAAAATAATTTCGGGTGCTATACATACACAATCAGGCTGTCAAAATTGACAAGCATTTATAATTGGTCTGTTATAAATTGTACAACCAGAAAAGAATATCTCATAGTATGAAGACATACCTTCGCTTTCTCCCTCACTCTCACTTCCGCTATTTTCGTTCTTTATTATTTATTCACTAAATCGATGTTTACTCAGGAGAACCAATGATATTCGTTACCGATTTTCATGTTTGAATCCCAAAGCCGCCAACGGTAAGTTAGCGGCTTGAGTTAATATCTTCCTGGAATCGAGTACTGAGCACTAAATACTTTCAGGGAGATTACCCTCCCCCCCCCCCCCGTTGTCCAACGGACCACCCCCTTTGACCTTTGGCCTTTCCCTGTTCCCATGTAAACCAAAGTCTGAATGGCTTTTGGTTTAAATGGTTATGTACTGTTAGGATTGAATCACATTTGATGTGAGCGTTCTCTCAAATATCATTTTTCATATCATATTTATGTTCAAAATGTGTTAATTTCGATTCATTTAAATTCATTTATAATGTATATTGTATGCAATTACTTGACCTTCAGTTTATTTGTTACCATATTCGCAGGATCAGAAGCCATGTGTCTTGAGTCTTCATAGCAGCAGACATAGCATGCCCCGGCAGAGGCAAAGATCCGTGCAGTCCTTAGGTAACTCCTGCTTCCCTCACGTCCCTCTCTCACCATCTCTTCTTTTTAGACTCTTCCGTTCTTCCGCCTGAAATGGGAGAAGGGCCGCGTTCCGTCCCCCCCATGCAGCAGGGGGGGAACCCTATCCCCAGCCCCCTCACTGGACAACCGACTCCAAACCCTCCAGTGAGTAAAAAATTGATCATGTTTAATCTCACGTCTTCCTTCTTTCTCTTAGCCCCCTTCGACTGATTTAGGAGAACTGATTCCTCCAGAGGCCCCTACCAGCATGCATGGTTCTGGACACCCGATGTTTGAAAATGGTCCTCATAATATGAACTTCAATCGCCCTCCGATGCATTCAGGTCCAATGGGACCCAACAATATGGGCCCTAATATGGGACATATGGGACCGAATAGCATGGGACACGGTCCCCCAAATATGGGCCCTGGACCGCCAAACAGCATGGGCCCAGGTCCCCCAAACAGCATGGGACCCGGTCCCCCAAATAGCATGGGACCCTGTCCCCCAAACATGGGCCCGGGACCTCCCAACAGTATGGGGCCAATGCCTCCCAATAGCATGGGTCAAATGATGAACATGGCATTCGGCCCCAAGGGCCCTGGAGGACCAGGATGCCCTTCACCCATGATGCAAGGTCATCCGGGCATGGGCAAGATCTACCCTCCCAATCAGCCGATGGTGTTCAACCCGTCCAACCCAAACGCCCCGCCCATTTACCCCTGCGGCTACTGCCACAAAGAAGTGCATGACAACGACCAAGCCATTCTGTGTGAGAGCGGCTGCAACTTCTGGTTTCATCGCGTGTGTACAGGACTGACGGAGCCAGCGTATCTGATGCTCACCAAGGAAGTGTACGCTGAGTGGGCCTGCGACAAGTGCTTGCAGACTAAAAATATCCCTTTGGTGAAGTTGAAGCCATGACAACGCCCCCGGCTCACTTCTGTTCAACGGCAGCTCTACTTCACACCGTCATATGTCAATACTGTGGATATTTAGTTGAATGAAGTGTTTTGTGTTATTTATTTCTATTACGGTCACACCTGTAACGGTTGTGATATTCAGCCTTTTTATTTATCTGGCTGTTTCCATGGGAACTGAAGAGGCTGGATTGCTGAGATGTTGCATTATGCTTTTAATTAAGGTATAAGGAGATAAACAAGTTCACGGGATTCTGGAACCAAATAACCAACGAAACGAAGTCGAGTTCGGTTATCTGGCTTCAGAATCATGAGAACTTTTTTATTTGAAGATAACCATCGACTTCCGAGTGACATAACTGGATTATGCCATGAAAAAATTCTTACCTAAATTAATCGAGACGACGATCAAAATGATATTCGAGTGTGCCATTTTGGATAGCCATTTCTACTTCATGAGTAAACCTGAATTGATGATTCCGATGGCGGATAACACTGCAATTCCTTGTGAGAACCCGATAAAACAATAATTTGATTTCCAGTGTCAATGAATAGTAACATCAGATGATGTATTCCCTTCTAAAACAATGTGAATTTCCACCAAAATCTAGTGAAATTCACAAATAAAGAAATGAAACCTCTGGCTGATTTTGGGTCACATGCCGGATCGCTAAACAAAGAAAATGGATTCCGTGAGATATACAAGAGATGACATTTAATGCTCGTTCAGGGGCTCATCTTGATTTTTCTCTCTTCGCGATCACTCACCACTCACATTTAAATGTTCCTCCCTCATTCAAAATTGACTTTTCACTTGATTTCTTTGTTGCATAAATGGGCGCAGAATAACATAATCAATCCATACCAAATACATTTTAGTAAATTTTAGGTTTTTGTTTTACACATTGAGTAAACTGGTGATGTAATGTCACATCCTGCAAATACACTAGAAATTTATGCATGGAAAGGGGACAGTTTGACCTTTGAACCCATTGCAAATGAAGCTTAGTCCTCCTTCACAAATTGCACAGAATTGAGCATTTTGTTTAATAATCAGAAAAAGGAAAATGAAACGGAAGCAAGATAACAGATTTTATTAAAACTTTGAAAGTGGGACGGAATCAGAAATACTGTTTTTCTTCTGTGGGGCATGCGCAACATGCACACAGAATTAAAAGTGAAAGAATAAAATATACCAAGATCACAGATTAAGAAAGAAGTTGATTGAATACTGCTTTGAATACAGAATCTACATTGAAGAAAAAATAAAAACATTTGGCACTGATATGAAAGATTTGTATCTGAGAATATAATAATTCTGCTATGTAATTATGTGTACAAAACATGGAAATTGTACCAAAAATACAAAGTGAAAAAATTTGGAAAAAAGACAGAAGTTTAGTTGAAGAGGGAATATATATATAAGAAGAATATCCTGATTACTTTTTCAGAGGTAACGGTTATTCAATCATGATTACAGGTTATAAAAAACAGTGCTTCCTGTACATGGAGGTCAGAAGTGAAGTGCTAACTGTACACAATCGTGCCACGTAATAACTCAAGTTCTTGGAGACGTCGCTTAGTGTCGTACGCAGAGGAACGTTTGTTGCTTGTGGGTGACGCAACATCCGGGCGTTGGGAGAACGGGGCGGGGGCTGAAACGACCGAGAGGGCGCTTGGGGTTACCTTGGGAACGGTGTAGTGGAGATGAGGGTAGGGGGGCAGGGAGGGCGGGGTCAGGAAGGACGATGACCCCAATGGCCGCGAGGAGGTTTTGGCACCTGCGACAGAAGAAGAGGTTATTGAGTGCAGCACGGCATCAGATTTGAACGAGTGATTTGGTGAGAAGTGCGTACAGAGTAATCTCTGGTGCGAAAGTAGCACACAATTTTGTACGTACAATTATCCGATGGTTTGGAACTGCACCCAAGAGAGAGAAAGAGAAAGGAAAAGAGAGAATTAAAGATTAAGTGCAGAATTAGTAAAGGGAGTCGTTTCTATTTGTTGCGAATTCCTAGCACATAAGACCGAGCACCTAGGCCGGGGGGGGCATGGTGGAATCGCGGTTTACTCATGGTGAGTAAGTCCGAGGTTACAAGGTCATTTTCATGGAATCCGGTTTTCCAGTCATCGAAACGACTCGAGGAGAGATCGTGAGGCTCGTACAGCGCGAGATACTCACTTTCCTGGACGACTGGGCCGTTGCGTAATGGCTTGCGAGGCGGTGCTTGCCTCATCTTCTGATTCTGAAGTGGAGGAATATTACAACAGGCAGCAATGACTCAGGAGACTCACCGCAGTTGAGCGATCAGCCGCGTAAATCGGGGGTTTCGCCTGAGCGAGCGTTTGGCTCATCAGTCCGTGGTGATAGAGGGCGCGGGGAGGGTGGTCCGTTCTGTGGCTGTACGACTGCAGGGTGCCTATCACAGACGGGTCACTCATGCTGGTCATGCGAACCACTTCCTCTGCCGGTGGCTGTGGAGGGGGGGAAAAAAAAAAAATCAAAATGTGGGAAAAGAAAAGAGGGAAATGAGTGCAATACAGGTGAAACCAATCAACCAAGCAGGAAATTATTTCTGTTTTTTTCTTTTTAAAGATTCTGATACGAGGTAGATATGAAGCAGATCTTGTGAAATTGTTAAGAGGAAGATTTCAGCAGAGAAGTTAAAGAAGGATGGAAACAAAAGGCACCGAGGAGTGCAGAGGAGGCGAGGAGAGAGCAGTGAGCAGTGAGCATCCCGTGAATTAATTCCACAAAACGAGGCAACCAGACCTCCTCCTGTGAGTTCTGCAAGAGACCAGAAGCGTCAAAGAAACCGAGCGTTCGGGTCTTAGGGGCTGGAGCAGATCGTCTTGATTTATTTAAATCATTCGAGGCGACTCCTCCCTCGAACACGTTCTGGAGAGAGCTCTTCCCGGATTCTGCTTTTCTCGTTGTAGGCTAGAAGAATAATACAATCCGCTATGGTTAGTCATATGCTGCAAAATTATAGTGCATCGTTCTACTAATAGTGTGAGTAAGCGCTTTCATCAAATGACTGAATATGTATACGTAACTTATAAACAAGATCTGCACATGAAATAATATACAATTGTATATACGTGCAGAGAGATTAGGAAGTAACTTAAATAACTGAGCCATATAAATGATAAAAACACAGTGGTTTATCAGTCTGAAAATCATAAACCACTTCTGGCAAAATGAAGTACGACTAAAAGGGTTAAAAATGTTAATTTATGTACATGTACAACATCCTCCAATTTGATACACCGCAGCGGATACACTGTGGCGAATATGCAGAGAAACATCAAGAAATTCCATTTCTATCATGTACCACATGCAGAATAAGTGAAATGCATCAACCCACATTAACGCATGCATGGCAAATGATGGCATTTTAACCAAGTGACATAAACACAACCATCCTGTACAACATAAATTAAGCGTACCATGGAGTATTTATGCTGATTCTTCAGCTGTAAGCCCATCGTTCCTGGCGTGCAGTGGAGCAGGCGGTACACATGCTCCACTATTCCCAAACCGCGCACAAGGTTGTCGCGTTGGAGCAGAGCGGAGATGCGCTCTAATTCATCTTCTTCCACGATGTCCTGTGGGGTGAGGTTGTCGATGCAGGTTTCCTGAGGAGGGGTGTCGGCGGGAAGCTGGCATCCCAGGTGCTGATGCGGCTGAAGGGAGATGAGTCAAAATGAACTCCATGAAGTTAATCCGTTGCGGAGTGAACGAGATTTGTGCTGTAATAAGGAAAGAGTGCTGCCCTCTGGTGTCAGCAATTACATCGGATGGCAATGCTTTCAAAGTTTTAATTGTGGCGCCCCCAAGAGGTGAAATGTAGAAATGATTAAGTGACGCTGGAAATTTGTACATCTTAATTATAATTATAACAAAATCTTAATAGGGTTACGTCAATTACGTCAATTACATCAATTAGATATTCTTCAAGGTTAGAGCTAATTTCGTTACATTTTATATTTTAATCAAACTTGTCAAAAATACCTGTATTACTATTAGAACATTTAGAATTAATAAAAAAGAAAGTTGCAAAAAAGAAAGATGTGATTCAGAAGTAAAAAACATCTGTAATCGAGAAAACGATTGTGATGCAGAGCACACAGTGATAAACCAAGAGAGAAAAATGGAAAGTGAAAAACGAGACCTATGAACGCTAATGAGTATTAAAGCCCCTAATTAGGTGATTAATGAAAGGTTTTGTACATGTATTAAGGGCGACGCATGCATGGTTCCTCATACCTTGCCGTTAGATGTGGAATTTTTAGCGAGCGTGAAGTGCACCTTACAACCCTGATCCCAGTCAAGTAGTGATCCCTGCGGAAGCATTTATAGCACATCTCCCAAAATGAGAGAGAGAGAAAATCGCTTAAAATCATTTTTTTTATTTGATCAGAAAATAAAAATATGGCAAATGGGTTATTTTACTTATTTATTGGGGGGTGGGGGGGGGGGGGAATAGCAGGGTTAGTAGAATAATATTTTGGCCTAAAGTGCGAAGGGAAAATCAGGCGAACTAAGTAAACGGGGAAAAAAGTACATTTGCTAAATTTAACAGTTAAATTAACCTCGCTTCGTGATGTTGCTAAGCGTCTCGCTGGCATCAAAGGGCGCTTGACCACGCGTCGCTTGACCCTTGAACCGGGACTTTCGGGCCGCAGTCCCGAAGGATCCTTCTTCTTCCTAAGCATGCCTTCCAACTTTTCCTGTTTACGAATTATTTCTTCCCTTTGTTGCCTGTGATGACAAGAAATTTATTCAGAAATAACTCCTCCCAATATTTCAACCCGCACCTTGCACATTCGCTTCGAGCTTTGAACGCTGCCGTCTCCTGATAGAGGGAGCCACTGCTCTGGAAATACTTGTCATATCGCTCCGTGTTTTCCCCCGGGTAAATGCGTCGCATATTTCCCAAGTGCGAGTCCTCGTATCGCTCCAATTCCTCCAGCCATTTGGCCTGTGCCTTGTCAAAGTCTTCCCTGTAAGGAATAAACTCATTATCCCGCTCTGTATTGAGCCCAGAGAACTGTACTTGGATTCCTTCTTCGGCTGACGTTGGAATAGTCGTTCCTTGATCTTCCTCTTCTCCTCTTCCAGAACCTTTCTCCGGTCGACCGCGCCAAAGTTCACCAAATTCATCGTGTCGTGCAGGAGGGCTTCTTTGATTTCCTTATCAAGTTTTGCGTCAGTGTGGAAACTCGGAGAATGATTCACCTGAAAAATAAAATAAAAGTATCAATAACTCCCCCAAAAAAATTAAAATTCAGATTAAAAACCTCGAGTAGAAAAGGCTTCAGTTTGCGATCAAACATGACATCGAATCCAAGGATCTCGAAACAAGCGCTGCCCCTGATGTGGTTGGGAAAACACGTGCGGTAGTTGTGTTTGAGGATGGAGTGAGCAGAGATGAGCGTTTTGATTATGACGTCATCCACGTCCCTCCACATGCGATCTACGTCGTAATTGTGCTCTCGGAGCCATTTGTTAATCGTAGAAATCCGTCTGCAAAGCAAGGAGGTCAGCTGAAGATAATGTATTATAATTTATTATAATATATGCGCACCGTTTGCTGCCAGCCTCGTCGTCCCTGATGAACTCCTTGCTGGTTTTGTTGATTGCATAATTTGTGAGATGCATGAAAACATTTCCCTGTGATTAAGCGGATAAAGAAGAAACGCAAGGAGAGAGAGCCCACTGACCACGTTGCTGTGGTTCGGGTCTGAATACTTGGCAGTAGCGAAACGAGCCAAACCGTCCTTGAAAACGAATATTCGCAAAGGATCACAACTGGTCACGACGACATAGATGCGAAGATCATATTTGAATCCATCGATGAGAAACGGCTGAGAAGAGAAATGAGCATCCGTGAATTGACTGAATTCGCTCCTCAACGCTTGATACAATGGACATATGCTTAGAGGAGGAGAATCTGCTTGAATGCCAGTCGCTCACTGGCGTCACAGAAACCAGAATTAGCTAGACCACAGCAGGCGTTCTGAACTTCTCTAATATACTTGATACCAGATATCTGATCTCCGCAACATATCACTCTCTGAGGAGCCTCGCGCTAATCCCTAGGTGCTTTCTCTGTCACTTCCCCACATCATGTGTTGTGTAATGCCTCAGTAGGTAGAAAGCATGGAGTTGGCCTAATGCCAAATCAATCTTTTGAAACGGCAGCCACCAATTAAGACAATATGTCCGCTACAGAAACTTTGGAATCAGAGACGTAGGAGCGAGAATCGGGAGGGGGTGCATCCCGTACATAAATTTAGCCGGAACGGATCAAATTCTATTTTATTTTAACATCAAATGTACAAGGCTGTAGCCTGAAGAGAGCGTAGGACATGTATTAAGCAAAGCCTATCTGCATATTGAATAATTCATGTGTGCAAACAAAAGGACCCCTGGAGAGCTCCTCATAAAAAAGAGGAAGCAGATTCATTTGTTGATCCCAAGATTATAAAAATTGGAAGAGGGCCAAACAAAAAAACAAGAAAAATGGCCGACGAGCATTAAGTTGAGCTGCTTAATTGAGTTGATCAATAAAATGAAAACAATTGAAAAATTAATGAAATTCATAAATTCAATCGTAAATTTCTCACCTTGGAGACATATTGCTGGCATAGCATGTGCTCATTCAATTTGATGTCACGCGGGTTTTTGGTCACCCAAATACCGCGACCTTGACACCCGGATTCTGGCTTCAAAATATACGATTTGTGTTTTTTCTGCCGCGTATATGCCAGGAAATCGCCAGCGCTGAGGAAAAATAATAAAAGTGAAGAACAATCTGTCACGCAGCGAGAATATACTCACTCAGCAGGCAGGCACCATGATGGGGGAAAAACGTTGTATTCCTTAGGGAACAGCTTCAACATCCGATTCATGTTTCTCGCTAGCAGATCTTTGCGACACAACTCAGACATTCCTGGAAAATGGTTGATTTTCTGCGGGGACGAGGGAGGGTGATATTTTATTTTATTTCTAATTTATTTTTTCCAACCTGGTACTTTTTCATGTCCATGACCCTTTCAAGGGTGACGGAATAATCCGTCCAATACAGATTCCAATCTTCATCGTCAATGACTTCACGGAATCCAAATCGTTTGGCGACTCGTCTCACGCTTTCATATTTGCAGTTTGTTAAACATATGTACAGTGCTCTGGAAATAAAAATTACAACATGGAGCTGAATGCAGAAATAACAAAGAATTGGATCGGCTGTGATCTAGGCAGGCTTCTTTGTTGTCTTATGACAGATTTTCATGGATTTTTTAGAGGCAAATGTGAAATTTACAAGTTTATTGAGTATAACGAGAAGAATGGTTAAGAATTAAAGAGAGCAAAAGAAAAGATGCGCTAATCGATTCATTAAATTAATAAATCATGATCATAACTTTGAGATTTGGCAAACGTGTCACATTTGAAGGAACAATGAGGTCCATACTCTATAGTTACGGAGAAAGTGGCATGCACTCGTGTAATAGGTCTCTATTATATGTTTTACATATCCAAGCAATCAATTATTCGTTTCACAATTATTATTCTGATTGATAAACAGAATTCATCATTAATATTCATTATATTTCTCACAAAAACAAAACTACGACCGTTGCTGCTTACGGCAATGAAGCACACCGCATAACTATGCATATTGTGCATAATATGTCATGTTATGCAGTTGAGGGTTGAGCCGTGGTTAATCCAGCGCACGAGGCCCAAAGAACGCAAAATCAGATTTGCGTGAGTGTTGGCTAACCATTGATGAGGGATAATCCGCAGGCAGGGGGGATTAACCTTAATGCACTTGCTCATAATTAATTGATCTCACGTGAACAGTGTCTCATCTCACTCAAATATAGTCAGGAGGTCAGAAATATGTAATTTATGATTACCTTAAATTATAAAGATTTTATCCTTATGCAAGCGGGAATAAATTTTCAAGTAGAGTTCAGCGTATTATTCTGAGTAAATTTGCACTTCACAAATACTGAGAAAGGACCTTTCATTCAAACTGTTTGTTTGGCTTCTTGACGAATATGTCCGATTACTAAAATCTATAATGCCTTCCTGTTGCGTTCCACACAAATAGCAGAGTTATAATTAAATCAACCATAGAGAGAGTGAAGAAAACATAACCAAAAATGACATACTTCTTCTTTTTTTTCTTCTTCTTTTTTTGCTTGCCATCAATATCAACATCTGACATTGCCGTGTCCGTGACACGACTCCAACTGGGGTCACTGCTGATGCCGGAAGCGGTTCCGTCCGTGACCTCCCCGTAACCTTCACCTAACGTCGACCAGAAAAATAACGAATAAATTGGAAAAATCTGTCAACACAGACTAAAAGTAGAGGAGAAATGATGGAAATATAATTTTCAAAATTCATGTGCTTTGTTTGACAACTTCTGTCTATATCCACATTTTACAAGGGTCTTCAAACAGCATAAATAATGCTACCACAGACCGCTTTATAAGGCCCAACATGCCAGCTCTGTCATGTTACTGATTCCACAATAATAACGCCAGGAACCGATTGAGGTCTCAACAAGCAAAACCCCTTACTCCAAAATCACAAGTGAATTCTTGGTCAAACACTTAGGCAAATCAAAGACCTCCTTAGCTCCCCAGGGGTAGCAAAGCAGTGCCGACACTCATGTATTATAGACTATGCTATTGCACGGGACGCCACGATATCCTCATCTCTAGCGATAAAAGAGCCAACTTCTGATATGGTAAACAGATCTGAACCTTCATCTTCCTCTTCTAAGCACGAAGGAGCGATGACCAGGATGCCGGCATCTTCATCGTCCACCAGGGTCAATCCCTGGTCATCGCCCAGAGTGTCAGTGACCTCTGTTTCAGAATCGGAGTCTGTGCTGCTGCTGCTGCTGCTGCTCACTGTCCATGTCAGAGTCATCTGGTCATCACGTTAGCATCTGAAATGGAAAATCAGGAAATTGGAAATTCAAGGGGTATTTTAAATTTTTAAGAGTCGGTAGCATTCAGAACTAACAAAATTATGGTCACATTATTGTTATGCAACATAGTTTTCTCACTTGTTTAACACCCAGCAATACTCAATATTTGTTTTCATATCTTTTTTTCAAATGAATATCCTGGTAAGTTTTATTTACACAACTAGTTATGATATGTTTCTCTCTATGTTATTTTGCATGTATATTATGCAAAATGAATATTTTATAGCCACTATTTATCTTTAATTGACGTTCAAATTCCAACATTATTTTATTCTGTGAGAGACGAAAGTCATGAAGTTTTAGATTTTAATTTTTTTACCAAAGAGAAGCAGCAGGAAAGTATTGTAAAACCCTTCAGAACATGCACTGGAATAAATTTGGAATTCACGATAACAAAGTAAGATCAACAAGAGAGCTTGAAGTTCAAGTTGAATCCGCACTTGTGAATAACTAAGATATCGTGATAAACACTGTTGTCAGAATTACCAACTCTAAAACAGGTTATAAAAATCCCTCCCTTCACAATACCCACACAGTGAAGGATAATTAATCCAATTATTGAGCTGCAATTATTCCAAATACAGACAGAAACAACATATGATATTCAATTCAGATCACACAAAAATCCAATACGCTTCCAGGAGCATTGATTTTTTCTCTCTCTCCAGTCAACGTGTTTACCTATGTTGAATAATCCCTTGCGATCACAGAGAATTTGAGAGGAAAGGCAGCGTACTGAAGACGTAAGGTTTTTCATAGAACTGTTTCCTTCTTGGTGTAAATGCATGAATACAAGATATATACGGAATTGGAATTCCTAAATGAGTGAAAATTGACACCAAAAAAGGAGGTTTGATGAATAATTGCAGTTGAAATTGCTCCTCCCCCCTCGTGACTTTCTTTCTCTCAACTCAACAGTTCACTTGAAGACATTTTAGGGAATTCCAATTGGTAATCTGAAAACTGATTTCTTGTGGTTTTATCACAAGGAATTAGAGACCATACATTCAGGCATTTGTAAATGAGGTCGCAAATTGATCCGAAATAATAATGAGCAATGAAGCGTGGTGAGGCGCTTTCAAACGTCATACTATTCACAATTGAACTGTGTGGCACGCATGAACGGTGTCACGCGATCATTCCCCCTTGGAAGGCGAATCCATGCTGGGAGCAATAGCTCAATGTTTAAAATGGACCAGTCTCACTATCACTCATGAGGGGTGTCAGCTTCTTCCCCTCTCACACTGACTGCAGCTTGGCACGGCCCGCTACCCTTATCCAAAAATGCATGCAGCATCGCTCGTCGTTAGTATAATAAAGTACACCTTGGGCTTGGCCACCAAGCGAATTAATGAGTTACTCTTGAATATGCTAATCAATGCATCTCCTGTATTGTCTAGCACGCAGAGTCGGAGAAAGGAGTTGGACTCAAATTAAAGACGTATTAAGGAATCTTAGGATAATTAGGACTTGTGTCCATTTCATAAGTTATATAATATTACAATTCAATTGTCTAATCTGAATAGCCGGGGTCTGATTGAGAGGAACACCCGTCTGACATGCACAAATCTTCTATACATTGCTATTCTCATAATATACTATAGGCCTCTATCTACTTATTCCCTGAAATAAAAAAAATTAATCAATGATAATCACATAGAACTTGTTTTGTTTTATTAATGATAGCAAGACAGGAGATACCCTCAACTCTATTGCTGAAAGTCAGGCGCCGGGAAGAGTTGCCTATCTCACCAGTGTTAGTATGGTCACAATAATAATTGCTCATGTGCATGTCACCATTTCCATGTTTATTACCAGGGCTGTGTAGTGCTTACGTACAAGATGGCTGGGTGTCACAACGCCTTTTGATTTTTCACAACTTCTCATGAATTATATCATAAGAACCTGCATGTAGTACAGCCTAACTACAGGTACTCCTGATTGGTAGTCGGTAGTCTGTGCCAGAGTAGCTCACTAAGCAGCAGCAATAGGACAGCCGTTACCTGATTAATCCTGGGGAGAGCCTATGCCAGTGAGCATGGGACTGATGCCACTGGTGACTGATCGTGATCAATGTCTTGAATGTGATGGCTGGTGATCACTGTGACTACTCAGTGCCACTCCTTTTGGCTGGCTCCTGCGTCGCTTCAGCCTTTGAATGGCTGAAGCAATGCAGGAGCCAGCCGAAAGGAGTGGCACTGCTAACAAGACTACTGAATGGGTACTCACTTTAGGGCAAACATGTCATTTTAGGGCAAACAACTTATTTTAGGGTAAACAACTTGTTTTAGGGTTTTAGACACACCGCTACTCACTGAATGATCAATATAGTATATGACTAATAATCTATTATCTATATCATCATTATTATATGAATACCAACTACCAAGAACTTGAAGAAGAGTATATCCGTCATAGGGCAATGGATCAGAAAATAAAGTTGATTTTCGGGTGATTTGAAAGCCTTATTATTTAATATTCGGTATTGGAAAAACTTTTTATCACTTACAGCGAATCATCGAAACACTTCAACACTTCAATCCAACTTACTTGTAAAATTTCTCAACATGGTGTTGATAACAGCACTACTTTGACCTAGTTGTCGAACGACCCAATATTCAGAAAATAAATAAAAATGTTAAGGCAACAAAATAATAATACTAATTAACTTTTATTGTTAACTAGTTATATTCTACGATTTCAAAATGTATAATAATAGTGTTCAAATATAAAAGTCATGCGTGAATCTGTAAGAAAATAGGTCTAAAGTAGGTCAAGAAATCAATGCGCGCCGTCGCAATGGAAAACTAAGGGAGAGCTTCTGATTGGCTGACACTTGTCGTGGTTGCTGAGATCACAGAGTGCGCTATGATTCCGGTCTACGCGCGTTATGAATACGCCACAGACCGTAGAAGCCACCAAAGATTCCGGATCTAGATCTTCGCGAAGCTACAGGATCTTTAGAGCCACGGACGGACTTCGTATTGCACTAGTAATTCGATTGCACTAGTAATTCGATAAATAGCATGTATGTTGTATATGTACATTCAAGGTACATATACAACATACATGGGCACAAGATCAGAAGAGGACTACATAGATCTCATTGCAGAATCCGAAACCAAGTGAAGATGGAACACGAGAAAAGCAAAGAGTAATTACGAACATGGAGCCAAGATCAACCCCAAAGCAATCTTCAGGTATATATATAAACTCAAAATTCTGAAATTCTGATACATATAATGGTACAAGTGCCACAACCCATAAGGAAAAAGTGGAAGCACTGAATTCGTTCTTCTGCAGCGTCTTCACCGAAGAACAAGCACTGACTCCACACGATGAACAGAGAGCACCCGACAGCCCAACCATAGCGGAGAACAAGCACTGACTCCACACGATGAACAGAGCACCCGACAGCCCAACCATAGCGGAGAACAAGCACTGACTCCACACGATGAACAGAGAGCACCCGACAGCCCAACCATAGCGGAGAACAAGCACTGACTCCACACGATGAACAGAGAGCACCCGACAGCCCAACCATAGCGGAGAACAAGCACTGACTCCACACGATGAACAGAGAGCACCCGACAGCCCAACCATAGCGGAGAACAAGCACTGACTCCACACGATGAACAGAGAGCACCCGACAGCCCAACCATGGCGGAGAACAAGCACTGACTCCACACGATGAACAGAGAGCACCCGACAGCCCAACCATGGCGGAGATGAGTCAGGCAGAGGATGAACACACTGAAGAATGGGAAATCCCCTGATGGTCAACACCCGAGAATTCTCAAGGAGCTGAAAGGTCTATTCGTGGGTACCAGGTCAGAAGAAGACTGCCCTAAGCGACCACCCTAAAATCCGCCCGCCACGAACATGTAAGTGATCCTGTATTTAGCAACCACCTGTACAACGCGACCAGCGACCGGTCATTATCGGTTCCGATTGACCCTTGACCCTGTGTTAAACGACGTGCGCTTGTTGCGCATTCGTGCGTTTTCACGGCTTGCCTGCTCGAGCCACGAGTCGAGTCAAGCTCCTCCTCCGCTTGGATAAGAGCGAGCGACGGTCATCGGCTCTCGTTTTGCTGACAGATAAGAACAAGAAATGATGTCTTTAATGGCAAGAACAAAGCAGATGAAAGAACGCATTCTGCCTCGATACACCACTTGTCACTCTTTCCCGCGCCCACGCAGGAGGACCTCGCCGACCTTCAAGCTTACTTCGCACAAAACGTACAACCTCGCCTGCTCAACACTGTAATCGACATGACTGCATATTTTGGCACAGAAATCCCCAAAGCATTTTGAAAACAGGCAGCTCATTGAGATACCCTGTATAATAGTGTACAATTATGTACAATCCTTTATAGTGCATTAATTCGTTTTATGCCTAATACATTTGCATGCATGTACTAGTTACTATATAAGTTTATATGTATATGTAAGCGTTGTGACTTTTTTTCACTGCTTTATTTTCATAACGCACCGGTTCAAGATGCACCCTGTATTCAGCGACCACCTATCTTAAGCGACTGCTTGAATTCGGTCCCCAGAGTGGTCGTTATAGACAGGTCTTACTGTACATGTACATGACATGCCGGACGAAATTCAAAGTACTGTAACACTGTTTGCCGATGATGCCAAACGTTATCGAACCATCAACTGCTCCGCGGATTCCATCAGACTACAGCATTTAGAGAACTGGTCTCAACCGTAGCTAATGAAGATTAATTCCAGCAAATATTTCGCTTTACATGTCCCTACCACGAATACATAAAAAGACCATTTATTATAAATATAAGATAGACAATAAAATGATGAAAGCTGTTTCACTTATCAGAAATTTGCGAGTATTATTTGACACAAAACTGGGATTCGAAGGACAGGAAGAACCAGACGCAAATAAAGTGCTCGCCATCATCAGAAGATCAGTTAATTACCTGAGATTGACACCTACAGCGACTGAAAAGGGATATGTATGTATGTCTGTATATATTAGAGAGTGCATCTGACCGAACCTTGTAAGATGCCACTGGTGACAATTTTGTCAAGTGACACTTCTCCATGGATTCTGAGGTTGAGGAAGCCATGTTAATTCCTTCGAAATTGTATTGACAAAAATTATTAAGAAAAATCAAGGAGCTGGAGCACGGGAGAGCGTACATTGGTGAATGTTATGTACAAGAAGTTATGTAGCTTCAATCAAAGATTGTAGCTCATGGCTCGTGGGAGTAAAGTCGTGAAATGCATGCATTTTTTTGGAGCCGCTATCAATATTTTGGGATGGCGGGCTGAAGTGCGTTATGATTACGAAGAAGGTATTTTTTGTTGAACTCGGCTGAGCAGATAGCTTCTGAATTTCTCCACCAGGTGATCGACAACATGGCGGCTCAGGGAGAGACAGACGAATTATTTGACATCAGAACCGCTTTATACATCGGGAATTATCAACAATGTATCAATGAAGCGCAAAAATTGAAGGTAAATATATGATCTTCCGTATGGGTAATGTTTTAAAGCGTGGACACTTGTTTTCATCAAGTTTCGGTGACTTTGTGTGTCAATGTTATGGTTATAATGATCGGCCACGTCACTTGAGACGTTGAGTTGAGTTGACACTCACACTGTCACACACTCAGTCACGACACTCAAATCTGAGTCTAACTGACTGAGTACAAGATTCCTTTCACAGGGGTGAAAGGCACCAAGTAGCTCTGTAGCGCAGTCGGTTTGGCTGCTTGACTGTAATTTTTTGTAGCCTGGCATAGCTGACGCCCACTGACCTCCCATCAAAAATACTCATTTACTGTAGAGTATGTTCAATGTTGTAGAACATAATCATGATAATGAAGTTTTAATTAAAACGAAGGCGTAAATTGCTAATCATCTTATGGGAATGTGAGAATTCCTGGATGCAAAACAATTATTTCTGTTGCCAAAAGAATCCCTGGCATCAATAATAACAGTGTGTGTTTTGTCAGTGAGTTAGCGATGATTCAATAATCACCACTTATCAATCCGAAGCTCAGTATGCGGGTGCAACAGTAATGTCAAGTCTCACTAAAATGACTAAATAGGGGCCTACCGTAAACTGGATTTTCTCTCGCACTCACGCTATTAATTCTGATCATTGTAATGGTTTCTTTTGTCTCCAGGTGTCTCCTGATTTTCGTGATGAGCGCGACGTGCTCATGTACAGAGCATACCTTGCTCAGCGTAAGTTTGGAGTCGTCTTAGATGAGGTGCGATCAGGAGCCCCCGCTGAGCTGCAGGCCGTGCGTATGCTGGCCGACTTCCTCTCAAATGAATCCCAGAGGTGAGACTATCACGCTCTGCTTCTCATTAACATCATTAGAGATGGTGACCTTTTTGTACTCACAGGAGAAGGTGTACATTCTCAATGTATCGCATTCTCAATATTCACTCTTTTTGGGTGTTTTTTTCTTAATACCTTTATCACATATTTAAAGGGATGGGGAACTCAATTTTAAGTGATGTTCTATTGACTCATAGCACCAATTGATAGCATTCCGTGCCAAAAACACCATGCCTGGATGCAAGTTTAGTCGCAGGACACGCTGATATGACGAGGCTCATTGTAAAAGATTGGGAACTCGGTGTTTCATCACAGCTCCTGACGTCACGCCTAATTAGCAATATATTTCCCGCGAAATCGTTAGGGATGATATTCTTTGTGTGGGCCAGGCATGGGAATCATTTTTGGTGCATCAAATAACGACTCAAAGTCCATTTTTAACTAGTTCTCCCTCCCTTTAATATCANAAATTATCCATTCCCTTAATTTAATTAATAATTTATGGATTTCTATTTTTCATTATAATAAATCCTACCTGTTTTGTTTTTTATCTCTATCCCTTCTGGCGTTTCA
>KB301531.1:93319-105250 GCA_000328365.1 Capitella teleta
TCATTTCCGGAATCCTGATTCCTCCTAATCCTGAGTCACATCTGATTGAATTCTCTCCTCGCTAGGGATCGTCTGGTCACAGAACTGGACGCTAAGATGAGTGGGAACGTAGACGTGAGCAACAGCACTGCTCTACTCATGGCTGGCTCCGTTTACTACCATCATGGGGTAAGTCGACCTTTGACCTTCTGAGGTTCACTCCATACTCTTTCTTTTTTTCTTCAGAATTTGGATGCTGCTCTCAGGGCTCTGCATCAATCTGACTCTCTAGAATGGTTCGTGTTCCTTGTTTTACTTACGCCAGTACTTTAGTAGTGTGTGTGGCAATATTTCTTGCCACCTAAAATCCTAAAATCCTAAGCAACCTAAGCAACCTAAGCAGCCTAAGCAGCCTAAGCAGCCTAAGCCTGCGCATTACTCGTTATGTGTGTTTAATTGTTTGTTGCAGTTTGGCGCTGATGGTTCAAATCATGCTGAAGATGGATCGTGTCGAACTTGCAAAGTGAGTCAGACAGTTTATCAAGTATTCAGTTGATAAATATTCATGAGCAGGAAAGAACTGAAGCGTATGCAAGATATTGATGAAGACAGCATTCTCACGCAATTAGCACAAGCCTGGTTCAACCTCAGTGTGGTGTGTCTCTTTACGTCCTTTGGTTTACCATACTTTAGTTTATGTTCTTTTTGGCTTACCATCATTTTATTTATGTTCCTTTTGGTTTGCCATCATTTGGCTTATGCTCTATTTGGCTTACCATTCTATCTCTTCAGGGAGGAGACAAATACCAGGACGCGTACTACATTTTCCAAGAGTTGAGCGACAAATTTTCATCAACTCCTGTCTTGCTGAACGGTCAAGCTGCGTGCTACATGGCTCAGGGTCGTTTTGATGAGGCAGAGGGTGCTCTGCAGGAAGCCATGGATAAGGACAGCAACAATGCAGAGACATTGGTCAACATGACCGTGCTGTCTCAGCACTTGGGCAAGGCACCCGAGGTGAGTGGTCAGTTGGAATGGCTTCATTCAGTCTGGTTGTGCATGCAGGTCAGCAACAGGTACATCTCTCAATTGAAGGACTCTCACCGCAGTCATCCGTTCGTACAAGATATTCTTCTCAAGGTCAGAATTAGTATTTATTTAGTTCTGTAACCTTCTCAGCAATGATGCCTCCTCTCAAAAGGTTCTATCACTCTTTTAGTTACTTCTTGTTCTTTTTTTTTTAGCTGTATGAGCCTTTTTTTTTTTTTTTTCCAAAATAATTTCTTCAACTAATGATGCTGATTAATTCATTTAATTTATATTTCAAGTTTTGGCTAAATGTAGAACGCATGAATTGGTTTCCATGGAAACTGTGTGTTCTGATGGCTGAAAAAGGAAATCAGTCATTATTATTAGCAGAAATAAGTCATTAGCCTAACATCCACTGAAAAATATCAGGAATCAAATCTTTTTTAAGTTTCAGATTCTTGAAGTTTTTTTTGTTTTGTTTTGTTTTTTTCAATTTCTGATGAACATGAGCTCCATAGAATCTAGGTGTTGTGTTAATTAGTGTTGTACGGATGTTTCTCTTTATTTCAGGAAAGTGAATTTGATAGATTTGCCAGGAACTACTCCTCCTCTGGTACAGCCTGAGAATTCCTCAATTCCACTGGAAGAAACGCCTGATCAATTATTCATGAAATCATTCTTTTAAAGGGGTCTTTTTTTTTCTGTTTTTTTTTTTTTTTTTTTTTCTGATAAATTATATGGTTATTCATCTGTGTCAATAAATGCATTATTATCATTGTCTCATATTTGTTTCTTTAGTTCCATGAATATTGTTCTGTCAAATGCAAGTTATTGTTATAAATACGGATTGTTTTGCAAATGTCCAAGGATATCTCGATCACTGAGTCTTAAAACTACCAACTCTTGTACTCCGCAGAATGCGAGGAAACCTAATCGACGCATGTAAGGTCTTAAATTGTTACTCGGAATAATTAGTTTGCATTATCCATCAAATGATGGTTAAACCGTTATTTTTTTTACTGCTGTGAATTTGGAGGGTTGTGTTTGATTCGCAGCCTGTTTCCTGTTTTTGCAGATGTTCATATATTTAAATTTTATATTAAAATGACTTATGGCATTTCAATAGGTTATCAAATCATCTTTTGTGCCTTATAATGCCAGAAATAAGAAAAATATTGCAATAAATATCGACTTCAATAATTGAATTCAAGTCCTTTTAGGCATTTGAATGCCACTATTTTTTCAGACAAACAGAAGCAATACATATATACAAACAGTGTAATGAACCAAGTGTTATGAGCGGCCAATGCAATTTATTTTTGGCCTCTGAATTCTGAAATGAGAGTTCGGCAGTGTTATAAGTTATAATAGTTAAAGAACAATCAATGAAATAGTGGTAGGCTTAATGCCAGGTACATACCGGTAATGTACATGTAGCTAGTAACAAGTGATCTACTAGTACTCGTGAAGGAATATTTTACATTAACCCTAGTACTAGTATACTGTGCATCCTATGTCAGTCTGATATATTTTGGGACAACCCTCGCATATGTACGAGCATACATACAGTATGGCATAGTCGTACTCACATAGCACCTGAAAGGATTTTTAGGCCAAATTTCTGAGACTCTCAATCCTGCCCTGCGGGATGTTACAACATTGAATCAGCGCTCGGCTATTATGGGAAGATGGGAGGCGGTGAGGAATTATACTGACTTCAGTTTATCCCATAAATGTTCATTTGGTGACATATTGATTATTGAGGTGTGCCATCCATGACAATGTCGTGAGTTCATTTTCCTTCTTTAAGAAGTCTGTGATGACCATAACAAGGTATGGGTGAGCATTATAGCAAGGTATGGGTGAGCATTATAGCAAGGTATGGGTGAGCATTTTTCAACAACAAAAATTCCGATATTCGTAACCCGGATTTGGGTCCTTTGTTGGGATCTGAGTCCCTATCTCGATCCCCTATACCTGAGCCGATATCAAAAGTTTCTCTGTTGATATTGGTCGTACGTCGCATTCCTCCCCTGTCGCACATTCAGTAAACTGTTTTAAACCAGTCCTAGCCCGGAGCTCGCCGGATTTTTCCGTCCTGTCGGTTTGCTACCACTCGCAGGCAAGGCATCCAGAACGGGGCCAATCCATGGTAAACCTGGTTTCTTCTGCTCGATGACACATTTGTTGAGTGGTTGATGCAATGAATCAGATTTGGTGGTTTGTGACCCTTGGATCAACTCCATGCTCTAGAAGGCTTCTGGATACCACGAGAAACATAAAAGGTGGATAAGGTAGAAAGAGGAGGAAAAGTTCGCCAATTGTTATCATTAAAAGCTCTGTTAAAAAGGTAGGTTTTCAAGAAATTTTTAATAGAGACAATATTGGCCGTGTCTTTTAGTTTAAAAGGTAGATTGTTCCATAATTCTTTGGTTTCACAAAATCGAGAACCATGATGTAGTTTTCACTCTTGGTGTGGATAAGAGCCATCGGTGGGATGATGACCTCAGAATCTGAATCAAACGGTCTCGCAGAAAAAATTCATAGGCGATCGCGGAAATTTAATACCACGAAAAGTATTTCGTTTCGAGCCACGGAGTTGGTTCAGCGAGATTTATTCAAACATTCAAGTCCCACAAATACATATTGGGGATGTAGCTCAGCGGTAGAGCGCTTGCTTTGCATGTAAGAGGCCCCGGGTTCGAACCCCGGCATCTCCAAATTCTTTTTTCTTCTTGTTAATTCATAAATCGTTAATTAATAAATAGTAATTATTAATATACTTTGAAACTAAACGTGTTTAAACACGTGTGCATTATAATACTTATGAAGAAAGGTAACCGTTAATGAAAACAGGGCATTATCATAACGCACCTCTTTAACTATCTTCCCAAGGGAAGTGGAGCAGTCCTAATGTGAACACTACGCTGCGCTTGGGGAGCTACTCTTTAACTTGAATTCTCCAAGTCGGTACACCTTGTAGGCCCTCATAGTACGCTGGCTTAGGGTCAAACCACACACAAAAAGCGCAGCGTTTGGTTTCGATAAACTTAATAATTAATTAATGCATTTAGCATATTTAGTATATATACCACAAGCAGATCATATTTTAAACTTCACATACAGATAATAGTAATGTTCAAGTGATCCCGAAGGTTCAAGTATCTTCGGTAATTAATTTAAGCATTTTCCCCCAATAAGTAACCTAATTACCTCTTAATTAATTAAACGTCAGTCCAATTAACTCAAATGCTATCCTATCGCCTTTATTGACCCAGAAAACCCCAGATACGACACTAACATATTGTCTTATTAATTGTGATAAAATACTTGCAAATATTTTAATTGACAGGTGTGCTCATTAATTAAAACGCTAATTAGCAGGTGTTCCGGGAATTTCTATTTTTTAAGCACCGCTTTCAAAATTAATAGGCATTATCTATGAAATTTGATGCAAATTCTCAGATGTAGATGCGTGGTACCAATATACATACGAATTACCTTAAATTACCTGTGTTTCGGCGTCTTACATGGCGAATATGGCTGGAATGGCGATGGGTCACCCAGCCTCTGTTGTCAACTCGTTTATTTGCCATGGTGCAAATGACGAATGAGCGGTTCACACTGTAAACAAACATAGTTGGCCATTACAACCTGTAATTAACAGCATTTTTGATTTGTTGAAAATATATTTTATTGTATTTAGCGACCTCACCAACATTAAAGGGAGGGAGAACTGGTTAAAAATGGACTTTGAGTCGTTATTTGATGCACCAAAAATGATTCCTATGCCTGGCCCACACAAGAAATATCATCGCTAACGATTTCGCGGGAGATATATTGCTAACTAGGCGTGACGTCAGGAGCTGTGATGAAACACCGAGTTCCCCATCTTTTACAATGGGCCTCGTCATATCAGCGTGTCCTGCGACTAAACCCCTGGATATTTTTTTATTTTCCTTTCGGAAATAGACAGAATAATAATTTTGCCACCAGTCAGGCGCAAAAAAAAAAAATATTTTTCGCTATTTTTCTTATTTTAACAAGCGATTTTCTAGGACACCTACCATGTTTCTCATCCTGAAACAGTAAAAGGTCAGCCAGAGTGCACCACGCATGCGCTTTCGTTTCGTAAACAACAGAGATGTCCTTTTATGGCGAAGATGATCTGCTCTGATTGGCTGAAATCGATAGCTTCACGGGGGGGAACGGGACCAATCAGCCATCAGCCAAACCAAGCCATCAGCTGACGTTTGCCTCCTATACTTCGCAATGGAAGCCATTCTCCCATAGGCGCAATGCTAACCCCGATATTCGGAATGCATTACTTCCTTACGCTTGCATCCAGGCATGGTGTTTTTGGCACGGAATGCTATCAATTGGTGCTATGAGTCAATAGAACATGACTTAAAATTTAGTTCCCCATCCCTTTAATTGCCTTATGGTGACCAATATAGGGGAGGCATTTAAACAGGTGTGCTAATTAATTGAAACGCTAATTAGCAGATATTCCAGGAATAATTTTTAGGGCACCACTTCTAGAATTGATCGGTATGACCTACACAAAGAAAGTCTCTACCAAATTTGATGTTTTTTTTCTGGATTTGCACACAGGCATTTTTGGCCATAAACAGTCAGCCCACTAGTAGGCTAATAATCTTTGCAATACTAGGTTATTATTACATAATACTCGTCCGGTGAACCGTATATGACCCGCTCGACGCTCGCGACCCATTGGAAAACAACAAAGGGAAATATTTCAGGTCAAATATAAAACACACACGTAATAATGACTATTATAGCAGTGATACTGGGTGCAATTCCTGTGTTCACATACCTTTATTTGCTGCGTCATGCAAACTTACATGAAATAACATTTAATACTTGAGTAACCAAATAAAAAAAAACGAATACCGGGTAATAATAAAATATCATAAAAACTAAAAATTTTATAATGAATCGATTTGATCAACCGAGTATACATGTTGAAATCAAACAACCAACAATTGGCAATTTAAAAAAAAAATCCCGAATCAACAAAAAACAAACAATAGAAAAGTAATTAACATGTTTTTAATTTGCAAACAAATCAACCCTCATGACTTAAACGGGGAATCGCTCGTAGGGGGCGCCTCCTCCTCACTCAGCTCTTCTTCAGTTTTCTCAAAATCCTCTTCCGATGCCTCTGGGTCCAAATGTTCCTGCACTAATTCCTTGATGGGCGTGGCTTCTGGTGAGGGGGGGAGGGGAGCGGACGTAACTGGGGTCTTGGGCGCCGAATCGGAGAGATTCTGATAAATGGACATCGCCTGAGAAAGATGAACTCCCATTATTTGCTGTGTCAGCATCATTTGCCTTTTATCCGGATACATTTGTTTCTTACTTATGCAGGATGGTTTCAAACCCAATAAAAGCGAGTGTTTTAATATATTTTTAATTATGCGTTATGTTATTGAATGAAGAGCATTGAGTACATGGATCTGGTTTTATAATGCTGATTAGAGCAGTGCAATTGTGTGGTACAGTCAAGTCCTGCTTCAATTTTATTGTTCAACTCCTAAGCAAAGCAAAGCAGAGTTCTCCGCATACGGTTCGGCGCCAGGATAAGATACCCAATGCATCCAAGACGAATATTCTTCCGAATAATTGGTCAAATATAAAATATTTATAGCAGATAGACAACTTTTAAGTTGTTGTCTATACAGCTCGGATTCATAGAGCATACTCTAAAATAAAATAAAAATCCGAGAACCTCCTCCCCATAATCATCATCATCACGTTAAAATTAAAACTGCAGAAGAAACTGCAAATCAAAAAATAAACCGCGGAGGCTTCTTCACCTGAGCGACCATGCTGGTCACGTCTCCAGCGTTGGAAGGAAGCAGGAGAGTGTTGCCCTCTTTGGCCAAATTCCCAAACGCTGCGATGTACTGCTCTGCCACCCGCATTGACACAGCATGGTGTCCGTTCTGGTCAAGAAGAAATGATCAGCGGAAATATTCGGACAAATCTAGAAATAAAAAACCTGCTGCGACAGAGCTCCTGCAACCAGAGCAATGGCTTCGGTTTTGGCTCTCGCCTGAGCCAAGATGGCTTCAGCCTCACCTGGTTGAAAATATATTGCATAATTAATATTATTGTTAATTGTAGGACAAAAGAGTAACACTAGGGAAAGTACAATGTGTTGCATAACATTAAATTGTCAGGTTCAAAGAACAATGCAAGTAGAAATACTCAGCTAAAGTAATAAAAACATAATTTCACAGTGAGAGAAAAAAAAAAGAAGAAAAATTAAAAGAATAAAATTATAATAAAAGAGATACAGTTAAAATTATTTTTAATGGTAATTTTATTTTATTTTTCCAAGATTATGTCACAGATTAATTAGCAACTACTTCATGTTTCTGATTCATTCTATTTTGCTTGTTATTTAGCAGAAAGCGGATTAATTGTTTGTGACGACTGACGATGACTGACCGTTGGCTTGGTTAACAGCTTCCGTCATGTAAGCCTCTGAGTTGAGAATTCTCGCTCTTTTTTGTCCTTCAGCAACGTTCACGTTCGATTGGCGGTGACCTGTGGGTGAAGAAAAGAATTTGCTAGTTGAGCACCCCAAAACAACACGATGTATATATGTGACGCCGCACATCGAAATGAGGCACAGATTAATTCAACTTCTGACTTTTCTGTTAAATTTTGTACCTGCAATTTCCAAAATTTCCAAAATTAAAAAAATTATCTTCAAAGGCGGCAGAGTTGCAGCCATTGGAAGCGACCAGCGTCAGGAAAATGAATGTTAAGATGTTCAGTTATCCTTGGTTGCTGTTGGTAACCACCACTTATGCAGTAAAATATAATTAATACCGTACTTAGTGGCTGGTTTAATTAATAGCTAAGATCTCGATGCATCTGGAACCGCCAAAAAAAATTGAATCACAAAATTTGACCCCTGTTTTCATGCTGTTTCACAAGCTTCAGCATTTGCGACAAGCAACTCATTTTAATTTTCAGTGTCACATGATGTGCTTGGAATGGTGGTTGTGAAATCAACACTGAACCATTCGAACAAATTTCAAAAGCAGTTGTGAGAAACTCAATTGGTGACGGTAGAATCTTCCAATATGCCAACATATCGTCATGCTTCTTATTCCAGGGGAATTGAGGGGAATTGAGGGGAATTGAGGGGAATTGAGGGGAATTGAGGGGAGAGTCCAATCAAGTGCGACTCATCAAACTCAAAGACAGGTCTCCCTCTCAAAATTCAATTATTTCCTGAAGTTTATACCTTGAAATAAATTAAGAATTTAAAATCACTTTTTATCTCTCTCTAATAGCAATTAATAGATAAATAGAAAATCATTAAAACTGGCACATTACATATTAAGCATATTACATATTACACTAACGCTTACATAATCAATGAATTACAATGAATGTCCAAAAGGAAATCACGTCATTGCTGCACCCAAGAAAATAACAAACTCAACATCATAAAAGGCAGACATACAAAACAGTAGAACGAGAATCCAATGATCAGCAACTCAGAAATGACGTGTTTGAGATCTTCAGTTGCGTAATGCCACAGAAGACAAAACACAAGAAGGACGTTGACTCCCTCGAGAGGAATCCAGCCAAGCGTCAGGAAAAAGCCAAAGAGGAGGAACAAACCAAATCGGAAGTTCTTCTCCTGAGACGCGACCGCCAGGATCAGTTTGCGAAGGAGGTCGAGGCTCATAGGGCCAATTCAGGAAGCAACTTGAAGCTGATGCGTCTGCAAGATAGTTTGCTGAGAAGCGACCGAATGCAACACGAAAGAAGAAGGAGAGACAGAATTCGGATTTGGACGCATGGTGAAGCAACCCATATGTAACAAACCAAATTATTTATTGTGCGTTTTTTGAAAACGCACGATATACTGAAACCGGAAGCCTAAAGTAGGTCACATCTCCGAGCATAGCGGACGATCAATATTTGTCACGGAAAGTAACGGAAAGTGCCGACTAACTTTGGGTATCTTCGCAATAGAATCTATCTGCAGACGTTTAAATCCCCCAACAGAAGTCAGCAGGTTCAAAACAGAGTTGAGGCTAAAAATAAACGACCACGTGACTGGAAATGGAAGCCTAAAGCAGGTCACATCTCCAAGCATAACCGACAATCGATTTATGTCACGGAAAGCAACAGAAAGTGCCGACTAACTTCGAGTATCTTCGGAAACGACTATTGTCGCGATTAGCAGTCAGAAGGATCATAGCGCATAGCGACAATAGTCGTGAATAGCGCAGGAAGGGTTAATAGTCAGTTAAAATATCTATATTCTGGGGTCATTTTCATTATTTGGACATTTTGGAAGAGAAGGAAGATAAAACTAAGAATGATTCGCTTTTGACTAACCTTCTGAATCCAAGATGGCCGCTCGTTTCTTGCGCTCTGCCTCGACTTGCATCTGCATGGCCAGTTGAACTTGAGGGGGGAGGGTGATGTCAACTGCAAACACAATAGGTTAACGTCGCTCTTAAAGGCTCAAAACGGCTACTCACGAATCTCATAACGCTTGCAGTCGAGACCCCAAGCGGCGGCTGCTTTGTTGATGGTCTCTGAATGGCAAAGAAACGAGTCCCCTTAAATTCCAAGCTACAGCGAATGGTCGCTTTTATATTGCACAGTTATTCTAGTACTTCTTGATAGTGCGGTAGAATGTGGTGACACTTGTTTCGCAATCTGCAGTCACATAATCAACTAGACATCATGCTTTAGCGTTGGTAGTTAACTAGAGAGCCAAAAAAGTGGAATATTCCCTTCTGCTCGACTCCATTTCATCACCTTCTTTTCATCAAAATACGAAACCTTTCCCCGTTAATAGGATCAATATTGATACATCAAGATAACTTGAGTTGATTTCAGATGACGCTCAGCCACTTACCCACAATGGCCACATTGAGCAGGTCTCTCTCCTTGAAAACCGTATCAAGAGGGATTTTACCCAGCTCCGACCTCATCGTAGTCTGGGCCAATTTGCTGATCGCAAATTCCGCGTCCATCACTCCATAACTGGCCTAAAAAACGGCAGAAAATGAGGAAAAAAAAATAAAAAAAAAATGTGGAGAGAAACTCACTTTATAAGCGTCCAACACCTTGATGTAGAGAACTCCATCGATGGTAAGCGTAACGTTATCTATTGAAATAAATATAATTATATGCAATATTCAATTTAATCAAATGGTAATTACCAGCAGTGACGGCCTTCTGTTCCGGGACCTCTATGGTGATTTCTTTCAAACTCTGAACGTATTTGACTTTATCGATGATGGGAATAAGGAAATTGAGACCCTGTGTCAAAAGGTGATTCAAGTCAGGCGATTAGGCGTCACATGCACTCACGGGCTCAAGAATTCTGTGAAATTTTCCGAATCTTTCAACGATCCAGGCCTCCTGCTGTGGCACAAACATGATGATGGTGTTCATTGGTCGCGGGTCGGACTGAGTGATGTCAGAGAGCCATGACATCTGACGCTTCTGTTGGTGAGCATTCTGACTGACCAGCCTCTGCAAGGTGCAAGAAACAATCACTCTGATTATCCATCAGTTATATCCACAGTGAACATTCCCTGCATGGTTTCAATTTACTTGGTCGCCTCCTGAAGGCAAAATTCAATCGTTGTGACACAATTAGTTAATGATAATATTGTTATTTATAAATAATATAATTTTGTCCAAAAATTCTTGCTATAAGCACTCACTCAATATCGTGATGAATGAACGCATATTGATTGAAAAGTGCTCAAAGTGTTTCATTTGCCAAATTAACCGAGACCGCAAAATCTCATATTAGCAAGCAGTTTGAGAGTGAAAGACAAGATAAGTACCTCATAAGTTATAACTATGTATGCATGTCATAAAGCTTACTTTACGAGTGGATATCCAAATGAAAGTCGTTAGCCAAGTAAATGGATGGTTTCATGTATGAAGTAACATTGAATCAACAATAGTTCACATTTGAATTTGCCCTTTATTCCTAATCAAACATTTAATCAAAACGTTTCACATAAAATGTTTGCTATTTACTGAACGCGGATGATGTCATGGTAAAATACGGATTGTAACTGAAATGCATGACCATACGAAGTAGGGATTTTGGACGAAATTAAATACTGACAGCATTCCAGTACATCACTGGTTGATGTATGTTGTTGTTTGCGTGTTCCATGATTCCTTTGTTAGAATCCTTGTCGCAGGCATGAGACAGAGGTTTGACAAAAAGTACTGAAAGTCTAGCAGGGGCCGGGGGGGATCCGGGGGGTGACCCCCCCGGAGGGAGAAATTTTAAAATTTTTAAGCATTAAGTTGCAAGAAATTCAATGGTCTTCAAGTAATTTCATAGAGAGCTCTATCAATGAAGATAGTTTAGAAATTTACAAATTAATAGGCCTAAAAGATTAATAGTTGAATTGTTCCTCAATCAGGAGGCTACAAAAGAAAGTATTCTTTATTGAACACAATTTACAGTTAGAGCATCTGTTGCATATTGTCCTGTCCATGGTCAAGGAATCTTCTTTTCTAGCCAACTCCAGGACCAGCGGTTGCGCGCAAAGTCTCGGTCGTCACAGGTGACAACGGCGTTCAAAGGCAAACAGCGCATATTGCTATAGCAAACTTGAAACTTCTCGTTCGACTAGAATTGATTGAGAATGCCTCTTCCAAAAGTAGTAGTAAATGTATCGTAGCTTACCATTGGTCGAGAACCACCAATCAGAGCGTGCGACAGGAAAGGTCGCGTTAGATTCGACTACAATGCAAGAAACGACCAGGACAGCTTGCGTTAGATTTAAAGCATATTTACGACCAAAACGATTTTTCTTTCAGACTTTTTCAAAAAGTACGGAAATCCGTCAAAATACGGAATGACATTTCATATTCAGCTGG
>KB301531.1:110641-140002 GCA_000328365.1 Capitella teleta
ACGTTCGGGACGGAGTATACTTCATGCACAGTTCCTTCATGTACTTTGGAGCATCATTGCAGTGCACTGCCTTGTGTGCATTCAGCATCAACTTGAAGTCGATTCTGGCTCTGATGGGCAGCCAGTGCAGGTCGGCGAGTACCGGTGTTATATGGCAGTGGTGTGCTGTCTGAGAAACGAGGCGGGCGGCGTGGTTTTGCACCTTTTGAAGCCTGTTGATGTTTTTCTGGGTGATGCCTGCGAGCAGGCCGTTATGGTAGTCGAGACGGGAGCTCACAAACGCCACAACAGCCTGGGTGCAGGATGAGCGATCCAGGTGACGTCGGATTTTTGCAATGCGCCTCAGATGATAATACGCTGATTTGATGGTGTTATTTATTTGTTTGTCCATAGACATTTCGCAGTCTAGATGAGCTCCAAGATTTCTGACAGAGGTCACAGGGGTGATGACAGAGCCGCCAAACCGAATTGTCGTTTGATGGAAAAACTGTTTGTTGCGTTTGGAGGAGAAGATGATACACTCTGTTTTGCTTTCATTTAACTTCAGTTTATTTTGCGTCATCCAACATTTTACTTCATCTAAGCACTTTTCCACACGCGTCAACACGTTCTTCAGTGAATTCTGATCGTCAGATGGAAGGGAACAGTATACTTGCGTGTCGTCGGCATATTGGTGGTAACTGAGGTAACAATAGTAACAATAGTATGAAAAACATGGAAAATTAAAAAAAAATATATATATATATATATATATATATATATATATATATAAATAAAAGAAGGGAATATGAGAAAAAAAACCTCAACTCCCTGTCAGATAAAAACAAAAATACTGTAAGAAACGTGAGGGGGAAAGTTCAAGAAAAAGGAGAGAGATTTTTTTGTTTAAATTTTTCTTTTAACTAGTAAAAATCTATGGAGCCATTTTTTGAAAATGAAAAGTGAACATGAATGAATAATGTAGATGATGACAGAAATTATTTGACAACAACTGACTAATCACATACAACCAGAAATGGCGGAAGAATAGTTCGGCTTCATCAAAGGGAAAGAACGGATTGGTTTGGGTGGAGCCGTAAAACCCCATCGCGCATCCAAGGGAAAGAAACCATTGATGCCATTGATACTTTGCACATCATTACTTGTTGACATTTGTCACGTATAATTGCAGAGTTATTCAACTTTTGTCGAACATGATCAGAAACGTAATTAATACAGAACAAATGTTGATATTAAAAAAATAATGTTTGAAAAAGGTCGAATAAATCTGACGTTATCTGCAATATTGTAAATACTTAAATAATGAAATAATGTGATATAAATTTATTAAATTTCAATAGATTTATTATTTATATAATTAATCGACAGCGCACGGTTTACTCTACTGAGAAAAAAAAATTGCAAATAAATCGATTAGAAAGTTAATTTTGAACGAGGGAGAAGCATTTAAATGCCAGTGGTAAGTGATCACGAAGAGCGTCTACCCAACGACAGTCACAAACAATAGAATAGTTCATTCATCCTAAAATAGTAATTTAAGAAGACGAGTGTTGGGTGCATGAAGATAATTACTATGTTAATTAATAATGCATATGATTTAAACGACTTGTGCAAAAAAAAAAAAAAAAAAAAAAAAAAAAAGGAGAAGTTTTGCGTTAAAGAAACAAAACAAAAAACAAACGTTGATTTAGTGAGTATTCATTTCGCATTAGTTTTGTTTCATTTTGTTACTTTTTGAGTAGGTCGTTACTTTATGTGATGTATGCTTCGTACCAGAATTCCACTTAATGTTTCTGCCCGAATACTACGGCATTCATTTCTTGTGAGATTAAACTGCATGTTGATAAAACTGAAACTCTCCTTCAGTTTTGTGTTTATTAATTTAAATTTACAATGTGCGATGCATTCCCATTATTATGCATTGTAAGGCGTACATAACGATCACCCACGCATGCTAGTATGCAACGGGTCACTAAGTGCAGCAGCGCGTGCATGTTCACAACGAATAAAGCAATGCCTTATATGGGCATCCAAATGATGCTCATCCATGGTCCGGGGCTAAAATGGAAAATAATAAAAATATCGCCGAATGTTGGGTGCCCTTCTTTGATTGAGATAAATTGGCATCAATGTCGACAATATTGGAATTTAAATGATAGGAATAGCAGCATGAGATGTTAAACTTTCCATACCAAGTATTTATTTCTCTTATCATTGCGCCGTTTTTACACTCTAACACTGCGATTTGTGTTGTAACACTTTCTCGGAGAAGCGCAAATCCCATTGATGAGCATTAAAATCTTTAACGTGGGGTAGATGGACTACTTTTGGTCCACTCTGTATAGCCTTCAGTTCTTTGATATCGCTTTTATGCGCGCTTTGATAATTCCAGACATTGTGGCCTGAGTGATGGCTTTGCGTCAAATCTCCCCAAGGACTCGTTTTGGATTTCTCCGAATATCCTCGTATTCTGTGAGCAGACCTTCAATTAGGGGTTGAATTGAGATGCTATTATATTGCACCTAAATTGGCTTATTATGCAACAATCGATACATTTGTCAACTCAGCAATGTTCAGCTTTTATCACCGTATAAATGCATGCACACGGATAGGTATCTTAATTCAGGTCGTGCATCATCGGATGCGGCTCGTTCTTTGTGAAATCACCATGGAATCCATCATCCATGGAATACATCGTGCATGCAATACAAATGACAATAGTGACCTTTTATATCACGTGTTGTAAGGATACACCATTGTCATGTGTTTACTGCTCTATCTCTTGTTTGTGCAGCAAAACACTTTCAGGACAACAATGCCACGTGGAATTAATCAAAATACATCTTGGTCTTTTGCACAAGAAATTACAGTAATCTGCAATGCAGTATCCAGCACGTTAAAATGCATCCGCAATACGATGATCACCTCAGATCAAGGTATCCATGCTAATCACATCGTTGTGAGCAGAGAAGCACCTGGCTTGTGGCCGCCTCCTCTTACAATCATCTGGCTGGCAGCAGACGCTCTTTACTGCGGTCGTGTCTATCGGAGGAGCATCTTGAATTCAATTCGCAGAAGCAGCCGCGCGGGCTCCCTCCTCACACTGGCCCCTCTCTCTCTCTCATTCATTCATGGCTGCATTTGCGGAATAATGTGATTGTGAGATCCGAACTATGCACTCCGCAGGGCGTTGGGTCATTTGTGCGGTTCTTGTAGGATTATTCAGTAAAGGTGAGTGAAGTGAGTGCATTTTACATCATGCGCTATAGCTAGTTACTCGAATCTCAAAAAGTAAAACTGAAAAAGTCATCACCGGATTTATCTTGCAGACAATGCCATGATCAATTGTTATGTCTGGGTCGATACTTCATCAAGGTTCAATTTCATTCGTGGCAGGAGCCCACCCACCCCTCTTTTAATCAATAACAGAAATCTTGAAATGGAAGTCACACATTGATCAGAGGTTCAATATATTGAGCAATATTTCTGCCAATGAAGAAATAGGGCTGTACTTTTGCTGTGCTGCCATTGGGCTAGCATTTAGGTTCAAGGGCTTTGCCGATGCCTCGAGCCAATACCTGGAATAACCTATTAAGTAAATGCCTGCTGTTACACGTACTATTGTATAAGCAATCCATAAACCCAGAAGCTCTATCTAATGCTCATGCCCATGCTTATGCTAATGTCCAGAAGCTCTATCTACATCCAAACAACAGCGTGTAATACCCCCCCCCCCGGGATCTTTAGAATAAACAGCATAAATCACATACAGCTATGTGCGACAAAGGCAAAAGCAACACTTGTAATTGTGTTGATTATGCATGACGTAATAGCTGAATTGCTTCACTTAACCCACAGCAGAAGCTGATTACATAACAAAACATTCAACAAATTGGACGTCCTGCTCTTCTACCCAGACATCAATTATTCCTAAAACAGACTCCAACCCGCGTCAAAGCATCGAACCTCTTTCCCTTTCCAATCAATCCATCATTCAGTTTCAGACTGAATTCAATTCTTTGTCCCCGTAGATGGCAAGATTGTATTGTGTTCTGCCAACTGAAGCATAGACGCCCATTGTGTGCACTTGGTGGAAAACCTGTTATGGGTAGAAGCATTGTTCTCGTAATAATATACTGCTCTTTCCTCTCGATAAATCATGCAGTGCGCCAATACACTCGCATCATAGGTGCAGGGAAGGCTCTTTCGATTGTTTCAACTTCTGTTTCCTTTCTCAGTCACCGTTATCTTTATCTTTATAGCAACCAAATGTCGCATAGATGCAAGCAGCCTTATGGGCAAACGGAGACCAAATTCTTTACGTCCACTTTGAGTGCAAAACCCAAGAAGCCACGATGTACTAAGACACACACGTACTATGGTTAGAAAACACGGAAATTGACACCAAGGGAATGGGAATTGCATTGTTTAGGGGTTTTTACAGTAGAACATGGAGAAGATAATGAGTGAGAATATGTTGAAGTGCTTTCTGTCGAGGAGAGATATTGCGAGAGAATTGAAGAGATGACTGCAAACAGGGGAGATGTGGTTATTGATGGAAAATCGATACAATGGTGGCACTATGCTAAAAGGGGCTAAGATAGGAGTTCTTCCCAGATAGGAAAGCAATCCTCTTATTACAGCACGGCATTAGAATGTCTATCTGTAGTAAAAGCGGAATGTCCCGAATAATTCAATTGTTGAGTGAAGATGCCGAATGCTGGTGAGCTGATCTTGAGTGGCGAAAGGCAACTGACGATTTAACGAACTGCAGTCTACACCAAGATCACTTTCCCATGCACTTCTGAAATAGGTGATGTTTTACCAATGTGTGTTGATAACAAGCATAATGATTCATTGCCTGAGTGAAGGGTGATTCAATGATGCCTGGTTTATATCATACAGGTGAGTACAATCAATGGTATTGTACTATCCCATGCTGCATATTAGAACCATGTGTTATACTGGGTGAGTCACAATGAATTGATAAATCCATCAGTTTCCAAATTGACCAAGAAATGAGGAAGCCATGCACTGGATTCAAAAGTGGACTAATTAACTGAAAGCTTTCCGTGACTCGTATTGATCAATGGTTGAACCCTTTCATATACAGAGAACAGTGTGAAAAGCTGCAGCTATTCGCGACCCCAACAAGTATCAACATACGAAGTAGAGAGCAAATACAACAGCCAGCTCTATAGGGCTGCGTCTCAATGCTGCCGGGATGGAAGTGCTTTGCTAATAAGCCAGCCATTGTGTCAGTCTAAGCTCTACATAGCAATGCTTCCAATACGACTCACTTTCTCTATTTCCAAATCAATTCATCCGAAATGCGCGTTTGTATTATTCAGTATGATTCGCCATTGTGTGTCCATTGAACACGACAGTGATTTTTTTGTTGTTTTGTTGCAAAAGCTTTTATTAAGACTGACAGGCTATTATGCTTTATCTGTGTGGATTGTCATGCGCTCATTTTGCATCGAGGCTTTGTAGAAGCTATCGTAAATATTGCATTGCATCCGCGGAGTGTTACAGGGAGAGGTTTTCTTATTGTCCGCTTGGCTAGAAATCAAATACGTGTATTATACACGTGAAAAGAAGTGGGCTTCATAAATGGACGAGAATCAACGTATCACCTATATATTATAATCATGATCATCGTACCACCGATATAGGTCAAAGTATGACCGATATAGGTCAAAGTATGACCTATATAGGACAGGGGCGACCATTAGACCAAGCTTCTTGTTTGGTGTTCAGAAAATCGAAACCAAAACCTGGAGATCGTCTTCCGCATTGCACATCTCAAAGATCTCAAAGATCTCAAAGATATCAAATTCAAAGATCTCAAAGATCTCAAAGATCTCAAATTCAAAGATCTCAAAGATCACAAAGATCTCAAAGGGCCGATCGTCATCGCCGCGTTGTCTTATCGACTTCCTTAGAAATGCAGTCGACTAATCATTTGTAAATGAACAGGGCACGAGAGATGAAAGAAGCGCCATTTGTTCAACGAAATCAATACTCATATATTTAGTACAATAATTTCATTGCTCCCGATATTACTCGATGTTTTCACACGAGTTACATAAACTACTACATCATGAATTACGCGAGAGATATGTGTCATAATTCTGTCTAGCAAGTAATTCGCACTGAAAGGGCAATGCCACCCCGAGGCACCAGCATTCCACACCCTCTCGTAAATTACGACTTAACTGACAAAGTGCTCTCGCAATCATCTCTTATGCTGAGGAACATTTCTTCCACGCACTGCATGTCAATGCTAGATTAATTCAACAGCGCATTTCTTGATGCTGGAACAGCGAGGGTTCAGTTTAGAAAGGTCAGCGTTGGTGGGAGGCTGTGCCAAAGCAACCACGTTGTGGCGTGCAAAAACTGTGGATTGATTTATGAAGTAAATTTCATCTCCAGACAATCGGCAACTACGGAATGTGTGTTTTTGTTTATTGGGTTTGATTTTTTTTTATATACAGAACAATTATTAAGCTCAATGACAGACAGTTGATGTCAATGCATTTATTGTCGGCCCAAATGTAATCAAATGTAATTGTTACCTTTCAAACTTTCCAATTCATTATGGGTAAAAAATTATGAAATCATCGGAATTGCCAATCGGATAATCGAGTTTTGAACATTTCCCAATATTTATTTCGTATACTAAGGAATAGCGATCGAATTATTGTATCGGTTGGAATGATAGTGGATACCACTATACATTGTTATTTCAGATAAAATTCAAAACAGCACACACGAACTTGTTAGGGTCATTAAGGGCACCGATGGACATAATATTTGGTGCAACATGATGCCTCCCTCACTCGCAATGCCTGTCACTTCTATGGTTGCGCCATCAATCACTCTTTCGTTTCCATGGTTTCGGGACAATTGTGAGTTATGGCAGAATGACGTGTTCTTCTTCTGAGCATCACATAATTTTAGACTTAAGTATGCTAGCATGCATGGATCAAAGAGACACTTATTATCGGTTTAATAATGCATTCATTAATGTAATTCTATGCCTCAGTTATGCTGCATGTTGCAAACCTCATTCGTTGCCAAGCAACATATCAGATCATCTCCGTCGAGTCGTCGGAGATAACATTGAAATATTGGACAAGTGCAATAAGAAAGTTGTAACATTACGTGTTGTAAACATACGCTGCAATTACCTGAATTTTGAACATTTTTGTATTTTCCATATAATATAGTAATTCGGAAAATTACGAGTTCTTAAGAAAATTAAGATCCTGATGCAATCGATGTCGTGTTTGGAAGTGTTGGCACAAAGCAGAAAAGCCAGAATAATCGTCTCTCTGTCTCGAGGAACTTTATTTCAAAATGCAGAAGTTTTTATATGACTGACTTCTGGTTGCTCTCATTCGCCTTATTTTCCTCGCATTGATTCAGATCTCCAGGCATTTCTATTGGTTCTGTCTGAATCAACAGAAATCGGGATTGCAGCGCATAGCAACACTATGGAATCGAATATTTCATAAACTCCCAGTGATACACAACGATCGCCGACCGAATTCAGAATTAATGGCTAATTGGCCGATATGGGCTACATTTGTATCAAAGGACTGCACCGATTCGCTATTCAACAAGCACTCTGCCAATGCCTACCTTTTGGATCCATATAGCCCACTTTTGTAGTCATACAGCGACTCTCGGTTAAACCAACGTTATCCCAGCTGGCCTGTAAAGGCTGTAATTGACGTATTTCGATGAGTAATGGATAATTGTATTTGATTCTAGAAGAAGCACTGACCAATCTTTGGTTATACAGAGCCTCCAAGAGGCTCCATAACATCACTAAAGACTCTTCGGTGTCCTTCTGCAACCTCTAATGTACTTTGCCGATAACGGAGTGAATGCATCTCTCAAGAGAAAGACCAAATACAATAATAAACCAATGCTTTTAAGTCGAAGGAATTAATCAACGTCTCAACGAGAACTGTGAGAACTGCGCGCCATGCAAATTTCAGCCTATTGGTGACTATCAATAAATTATTTAAGCATACACTGTTTCCAACATCAATAAGAAATCAAGTGCGTATCTATAACTGGAGGTCTCCATGTATGAAGCGGCTTAGACTTGGGAATCAACTCATGAGAGAGTGTAAATTATTCTTCCGCTCCACTAACGATGCTGACAGACGCGTGGTACAAGCGATGCTGGCAGAATCATATGGTGAGATCATAACATAATAATGCTCAGTTGAGTAAATATGAAAAATACACAGAAAAGGCATGTGAGAGGCATATGATGGGGTTTTACGGCCCCACCCAACCCATTCGGGTGATACGGGCGCCAGAATAGAAGCAAGGGACGAGGTTTCCAGCTACTCTTATCGATAAATCTCAAAGGTTCTTAATCCGACATACTACCATGGACAGTAGTGCACAAAAAAGAAAGAAGAGAGAGATAGAAGGGGGGATGTGCGGGTATCCTTCTTCCTGATGTGATTCATCATTTATTTTTTTATTCAGCCTTTCTGAGCCCACCATGCCGGATCCCAGGATACATCCAAGGAGATTTCTACAGCCTAAAAGACGGAACTGAAAATTTGAACTTTCTCGTGAAGCGAAACAGCATCGTTGACAAGAACACCAAGTTGGAAGCGAAGTGTGTTGAGTTGGATCATTTGCCAAATGCCACGCAATACGTCGATAATGCAGTCACAAGGATCCTAGTGCAATACCAGTGAGTAGTGTATTCTGAACTAGTACAAGAAGCAAATGTCCTGTGTACCTCATATAATTATACGAATACCTATAAATACTATATCCCCCTCCGTCTGTATCTCCGAGGTTCAATTAACAGACACAGAACATCGAAATTAGCATAGAAATAATCACTAATTCAGAGAATACCTACTCATATATACAGAGTGGGCCAAAAGTAGTCTATCTACTACACGCGAGATGCGTGATGGGGTTTTATGGCTCCACCCAAACTAATCGGATGATACGGGCACCAGAACAGAAAGCCCGGGACCGGGGTTTTCCCCTACTCTTATCGATAAATCCCAAGAGTTCTTCATCCTGCATACTACCATAGACAGTAGTACACAGCGCCAGGCCTTGTTACGCAGTTGGGCAGCACTGCAGAGTCACCTAAGAATTACAATTATAACGGATTACAATTATAATTCACAATCATAACGCCCGTGGCCTGATTGGGTCTCGAATCCGGGACTTCGACTCCCAGAGACGGCATAGGATTGCAGTCAGCCGGTTTAACCCACTGAGCTATTCGGTGCCCCCTCTATCTACTACATGTTAAAAATAAAAATAAAGATAAATTGGCTAACATTTATCCATTATTCATAAAATAAATACCTGCTATGGATTGACTAGGTTATTATGCACCCGTTTATGCAAAGAAGTTGGATAAAACGTCAATTTTGAATGAGGGAGGAACATTTAAATGCGAGTGATAAGCGATCGCGAAGAGCGTCTGTGCGCGCGTAATAAGGTGGGCCTCTGAACCAGTATTGTGAAATGTCATCTGTTGCGTGGCGCTGCAGTACAAATTATCTGCTTTACTTTCATTTCAGTTGATTTTAGTAGATAAAAATTAGTGCCAAAATCTCAAAAACAGCACCCACCAACAATAGAATAGTTCGTTCATCCTATCATCCTATAATAATTATTTTAAGAAGTAAAGTATTGGATGCATGAAGATAATTAATAATACGTACGATTTAACGGCCGGCGGCAAAAAAATATTTCGCGCGCATTTTCTGCCGTTCGCCGCTCGCTGCGTAGCATCGTATTTTTTCGCGAAAAACGTTGATTTTAGTGAGTATTTTACTTCGCATTTGTTTTATGAAAAAGTGAGAGCTGCTTAGCGACATTCATTGCTAACACCTCCACCATCGCACCAATTCACAGTGTACGATGCATTCCCAATATTATGCACTGTAAGGCCTACTTAACGATCAGCCCTCGCATACATGTACTGGTATGCAACAGGTCACCAAGTGCAGCAGCGTGCTGAGAGCGATGCCTTATTTGGGCATCCAAATAATGCTCATCCATGGTCCGGGGCTGAAACGGAAAATAATCAAAATATCGCTGAATGTTGAGTGCACTCTTTTGATTGAGAATTTGAGTTACATCGGAATCAATATTGACAAAATTGGATTTGGAATGATAGGAATAGCAGCATAAAATGTTAAACAATCCGTACCAGGTGTTTATTTCTCTGGGATTTACGTAGTTTTACACTGCCACCTGTTTTATAACACTTCCTCGGACAAATGTACTGCCATTGAAAAGCATTGAAATCTTTAACACGGGAGTAGATGGAATACTTTTGGCCCACTCTGTATATATATATAATTATATCATAGATGCATAATACCTTTGGGAATATCACACTGTTGTCTGATATGAAATAGATCCATGCATTACAAACGGGCACAATTAGATGGGCACACCCAATATAGATGCCCCATAATTCCGCCCTGAGCAACTACCACCGGAAGTACTCCATCCGCCATGTTGGCAGGGCTTTTTTGTGCAATCTCATTGTTCTACATGACAATATGCAGGCATCCGCTTTACGATAGGCTGAAAGGCCGAATAGCTCAAGGCGGCAGATCTCAATCCCAATGCTCTTCATCTGTTGAGTTACAAGGCCTCCATACTAACATCACATAAAGCACTCTTTGAGTACAACTAGCCTTGGGTCTTCCAGCTATTCCAATGTCTACATGCAGAAACTGATTAAATGTTCAATTATAAATACAGAATACAGCCTATAACACTTATAGTCATCAGTTAATTCATTCTATTAATAAATTAAACATTGCCCTAAATTTTACTTCCACATTGCAAATCGGTGATATACTGAGATCGAATGCGTTTCCATAGCAACAGGGATGTGAGCAATGACCGAAGACATTTCTGATGTTGTCTTATACGCTAATAAACACTTTACCTTTGAGGCGATGGACCATGTCTTAGAGGATCGTTTCGCAGTGAAACCTTTGATCTTCTGATCTTGATCGCCAAGTTACAGCACCCAACGAGAGAGAATTCGGTTCAGATAAAATCTGCAGTCTGCTACCCTCGACAAGAGTCAAGGATCGTGCTATTCTGACCGTAATGTCACTCATAAAATCCAAGTGTAGCAATCAGAATTTCCCATTTTTCTCTGCATTCGATCAGGTGACTTATTTTCAGAGCTTGGGATAAATGTTACACGTGTTATGAAGTGACCTACAAAACTCCGAACATTCTCCAAGTGATTCGATGTGAGAACTCCAATTGTGATTGATCGCCATCTCATGTTTCAATAATTCCAGCTGCTTGTCTTGACCTGCCCAACCCCGAATCAAATGGACTCAACCGGATGTGTGGTCACATCAACCGAGCTCATCGCCCGCAGATTTGGTTCAGTAAGAAATATATACGTAAATCAAATACATGTATCCGGTCTACTAAAACATTCGGATATATGGAATATACTTAATATCATATTCTCTTTTATCATTGCGTTAATTTGTTTAAGATACAATTTCTGCTTCCAGAAAAAAAACCTGAGCCGATAAATTGCAATCTGACGTTCAGCGGGAACTACTCTTTCTCTTATTCGTCTTGTGAGTCACCTAACAACCGACTCGAAGCCTGTTTCAACCCACTCACGCGTTATGCCCACAACGAAGCGCTTTGGCTCAGTTTCGGCGAATGCCGAGGGAAGTCGCTGCCTTTTGAGAAGAGCAGTACGTTGATTGGTTGAAATTTAATGACGTCATAGTTCTGTGCTATTTCTCCGCAGAAATGGAGCTCCAGTGCTTGGGATCTTGGCCGGACGATGATGGGTGGTTCTATTCGGGACTCATGGATCCAACTGAATTATACTACAAACACAGATTTCTCTGCATTGTACGTCTGTTAACTCGTACTTGATGAAACCTCTCGTTCATTTATGTTCTCTGATTTCAGCGTCACATGGATGATCGGACCTTTTCACTGAGTACCATCGCTTACTGTTACTTTGATTCATGGCATGAGACCATGGACGTCAGCCTCACCGCTTTAGGTAAATTCAAACTAAGCCCCTGCCTCTCATTTGTTTTAGTTTTTTTGTTCTTACAATTTCCAGAGGTTTGTCCTCAATTCCTTTACTCTTCGTGTTCACTATCGGATGAGTTCATCGGGAAATACCTCAGTGAAGACGAAACAATGGATATCCACGCAGACGGGATTGTTCTTCCTGGTGGAGAGGACGCAAGTTGCTTTAAGAAAAGACCCGGAACCGGAGTGAATGCTGAGGGAGCCGCTGGAGTGATGAGGAGCACGGAGCTCTTGTTACGATGGGATGATCCCGATAAAAAGTACCGTTACAATCAATTAGAGATGCAGATTGATGCATTTAAACTTTGTATTAACTATTTGTCGATTTGTATTGGTCAGCTAAACTGTTTATAACCAATGTCGATTCTACATTTTAGATACTATGAAAATGTCATCTGTCTGAAGCTCACTCAAAGAACCCCAAATGTTATCCAGTATACCAAATGTAAGCTATAAATTTCAAACAATTCATGAAAATGCTCACAGCATTTCGATTTCAGCTGAATCGCTAAGTGCTTTCAAATACAAGCAAGAGAAACCGGGTTTCGAACTCTGTGTTGAAAGCCAGCAGTCACACGTATACACTGTCTTTAGTGAGCACCCAAAAGCACCCGATATATTACAACCTCTAAATCACACTTTCACATTCCAACCCGTTTTGTCTTATCTCATCTCATCTTATCTAATCTAATCTTATCTGATCTTATCTGAAATCCTTTTCAATCGCAGAATCGTCTCTTGAGCCCCAGATTTGTTCACCCTCTCAACTACTCGCCAATTACCAGTTTACATATCGAGATGGAAATATAATGGACACATGCAAAAGCGACATGAACACCGCCGAAGGGTGTCCATCAGATGCCTCCGGCGAACAGGACCTGCAAGGCGTTTATTCGACCTACTTTAACATGACATTTGGTGCATGCGATGACACAAACGCAACCTCAGTCTCGGGTACCAGTCGCTTTGCCGTCGTTTCAATTTCATCTCGATCTCTTGCAGATTCTTATTCGTTTATCTGCCTTGGATCTTGGGAAGACACTCAGGGCAACTTCATCATAGCACTGTTTGATGCAAGCAATCCGTCCGGGAGGAAAGCGTTTCGCTGCATGGTACGTTGTGCCATTATGTAGAACTTGTTCTCGTGGGGTGCTAAATACACAGGAGAAGAACAAGACAGGGTGGGAAAGGGTTTTGTCTTGGTATTATCCTAAGCACCTGTGTGGAGATGAACAACCATTTTCTATAGAGTGGAGTTACCTAATCGAGGGGTGCTGTAATGATGCCATGACTTTTTCGCTCTTTTGAGCAAAAGGTTCGAATCATCACAGAGCCATTGTGCTTGATAGTTTTCAATAACTAATTTCCGATTCATGAATTTTTAAGTTGACCCAAATGAATTCCTCCTTGTTGTGTGCGCTTCGAAAAGAATACTGTTATGGTCATGCATCAGCATGTCAGGAACATTCAAGTTAATGTGCATCAGTTTGAAACTATAAGGAGCAGTATGTAAACATTCCTGGTCGAAGTGCTTCTATTCAACTGAAAAGGTTATCAAAAAATCCAAACTTTTATTGATCATAACTCTCTTAATTTTTTTTTTTATCGATGGCATCTCGTATTGATTATTGCAACTCACTTTTACATGGCACTAACGACTAATTTTACGGCAACTTGAGATTATACTGTGCTTGTGGAATAAATTACATGTTAAATTCTCATTTACCTTATTTTATGCATATTTATTTTAATCTGTTTTGCCCATTATTGTTTTACGCGCCTCCGCCACCCGAGGTTTACTGCACCGCAGAGATCAGAGATAGAGGCTCCATCCTTTATCTCTACCACAGCAGCGGTCATCTCTTTTGCAAATCGCCCCCAAAGATAGTTAGATCACCGTTATAAAATGTGTGTGAAACACTATAAATTAATAAATAATTGAATGGAGAAAAACATAAGAATTTTGAAGTTCTATCAACTTTTGCATGTTCATAGGAGAGACTCGAATTTCTTCATTATTTCTCGTTCATCCTCAGTTGACGAGTAAAGATGTGATTCAACCAATCGATGAAGGTATTCCCTACGTCATGTCGTCCGGTTCGCAGTGTCGTGAAGTGGTCAGTCCATACGAGGGTCCAATTCAACTCGAATTCACCAGGGGTCAGTGTACAATCACTCATTACATAATCCATTCCGATAACATCAGTTGACTTTCTGTCATGGGATAAGTTCTAGATTGATTTCATAATAATATTCCAAAATTGTAGTCACCTGTTGACCTTTTGACCTTCAGTGGCTGAATGTGTACAGACGACTACGACAAGCATGGAGCTATCCACCCTTCGATCTCCAATCGATCAGGAGTTGATTGGAGATTACTGGATGCCCATTGGTTCATCATCAAAATTAAGTATCCCGTGGCCATACATACTCATGGTTGGATACTTGGTCACATGTTTTAATCATGTGGTACCCGGTTAGACAACATGCTAATTCCATTGTTATTGTTATAGCCCTTGTCACGATTTCATCATTTTAATGTTGTTATAGAATTTGTTCATTGTTTTGTTTTAAATTGTTTTTATGTATTCAATGCGTCTACACCATTACAACTTGAATAAAATGTTATTAATGTCTTTATTTATGAATATTATAAGCTTCATCGATGATTTGTGTGCCATGAATTGTTAGTCGTCGTGACAATCTCAAGTCATGTCACGGATCAATTGCGAGCAGAACGAATTCAATAATAATTATTATTATTAATTAGCCGCGTAATGATGTTAGTATAGTTTATTGATGAGCATAAAAGTCAGAGAGTAATGATGACAGATGAATTTAGGCTTTGCGGGCAATCAGCTTCTTGATCTCCTCTTCGCTGGTCGCCGTGACTTGTTGCATAAGATCTTCGTTACCCTGGGAAAAAAAGTCCATCAAAATGGAACCAATAGTCAAGTCCGTTCAGCACTCACCGCAGTCACACCCCACAGGTCAGGGTTAGCCAAAGAGGCAGAGTATGGCCGTCCACTTGCTGGGCACAATGTCTCCCAATACTTGCGGTCAGCTCTGTTTAGACATTCATTAGCCAATGGTCAGTTATACCTCGGTAACCTACCTCGCTCTGACCCATGGCTTGGTGTGCATCCTGAGTCCCTGACCCCACATGTCGTGTTTGTCAGATCCCTTGGGCAGCTTCCCTCTCTCCTTTGCCAGTTCCTCGGCAACTGCTCTGATGTGGTATGGCTCGAAACCGCAGCAGCCGCCAATGTATCTGATCCCGATCTCATACGCTTCCCTTGCATAACGATGCATGTCCCATCGGGTGGCAATACGGGGCTCCAAGGCGAAGGGGAACTCTGGGAGGTCAATGAACCCTTGCTTCTTTGCATCGGGAGTATGGAAAGCCAGAGGCTGCACCATCAGATGAGCCTTCAGTCCCGCAGCGTCCAAACCGGCCTTCATCTTACGCATGCCCTCCAGACAGACGAATGGGTCGAAATGACAGTTAATACCAACGATATCAGCACCTGTAATGCAACCATCGGAATAACATGCATCGATACCAGAACAACATCTCAACTTACCAGCTTTAACCATACGGACAGCGCAGTCTCCAGCGCTGTTGCCGTGCAGGTCACCCTCGGGTCCGATGCACATGGTAGCAGCGACTGGCTTACCAAGGGTCTTGCACACCTCAATAGCCCACTCTATCTCCTCCACGTGCTCGAAGTACTGCAATACACCATTATGAAGTAGGCATTTCTTATCAGTTATAAAACAATGCATACCTCACACAGCAGGAAATCCATACCGTTGTCTACGAACACCTTCGCTTGCTTGAGGAAGACCTCTTGGGTGGCTTTCTTACCTTTGCCGCTCAGGTAAGTTGGGGTCTGACAGAGCCCTCCGAGGGTGATGGCATTGCCCTCCGCGGCAACCTCCTTCGCCAGATCACAGGCTGCCTTGTTGATGCCTGCTCCAGTGAACTTTTCCTTGGCCTCGTTTCCGCGGTTGCAGAGTTTGTCGTCACTGGCGTAGAAACTGAACGCCTGCATGACGTCAGAACCGGCGCGGAGGAACTCACGGTGCAGTTGGCGAACTAAAAGAAAAACCTCAAGATAAACAAATCGGTTTCATTAGTAGATTTCTGAAACTGAAAGAACCAAACGCCAAGAGTGTTTAGCTTACTACGGTGTCACGACACTTGTACTACTTGAACTACCAGTACGAATCTACATCAGCTTAGCACACCTTGCTAATATGAAACCCAGAGAACGAGGTACTGACCGGCCTCTGGATGTTCGACAGCAGCCTCGGGAGTCCAGGGACCTGCCTTCACGTACCCCCTCTTTTCGAGGGCAAACACGAAGCCTCCATCACCAATAACTACCTCCCCAGCGTTCAGACGCTCAAGGATGCCTCTCTTGGTGCTCTGCGAGTGGTTTGCATTAGCAATGAGAAGTATTGAGGTGGAAAGAGGAACTCACGCTCATGTTTGGTAAATTGACCTGTTGCGTGGAGCAAAGGGGTGGAAGATACCGGCTGTCGTCGGGGACCTGTGCTTGTATGGCAAGATGAGCCTCCTTAAATACCCGATATCATCAAACTAGGTTTGGTATGACAAATCAGGTTATCGAAAATTGTTCGGCATCCGAAATTAATGTGACTCCAAATGTCTGATATAATGCACCAGTATTTTGATATTGTACCAGATTATTTATCATTCTTCTTATTCAATCCCTGCGTCTTTCACCACATTTAGTTGGAAGCTTTAATTCTAAATAAAATGCAAACTGATAAGCATTCATCGGATTGCGATGCTTCGGATACCGAAATATCAGTTCCCATGTCTAATAAATAGTACGACAACGAACTCAATAGAACCGCTTTATAAAGATACAAAGATCGAGGTGAGCGATAAGCTTGACCTTACGCTTATGTAATGAGATAAGACTTCGCGTGATTGCTTCACAAAGCATTAATCTCAATACCAATAATATAATGTATAATGTATAATGTATAGCCCATAATGCTTTTATATCTCTTACTGAAGTTGGTTTGGTTCAGTGATTGGATCGAGGGACTTCATAAGTTTCTCTGCTGGGATCTAAACTAGAATAATCAAGTCCCTTTCTAATGGGTAGTGTATCATTCTTGGCCAGAGTCATCAAAATATCCTCGAACAAACATTATCATAATTATTCTTGCGATTACACTAATTAACATTTGGGCCACTGCAAAATTTATAATATTTCGTTATTGCTAAACTAACTTGAGTTTTTATTCTCTACCAGTTTAAGTACTTTGATGGTCGGTTTGAAAGACTCAATTTTAAGAGTCAATATCTTGTGTCCATTAATTAATTAATTAATCTTGTGTCCATTAATAGGAAGAATGGTGGTTATTGCAGCAGTCTCAAAATACACGCTGCTCTCTTTGTGAAATAACAAAGTTTTTCCTGAAGTAATTTAAAACTAAAGTGTTAATTATGTTGATATTTTTCGAAATAAACAAATTAAACAAACTCTTTGATCAATTTTGCCTAGTAAGAATAAATAATTTGTGTTGTTTACTACGAAGGCATTATTAATGTGAAACTGTGTCAGCTTATCAGTTAATCAGGAGCCTGATAGTCATATCAGCCTGTATAAGATTACGGACCAGGCATCAATTGTTCTTCAAACTGTCTCTACCTGGTTTGAAGTGGTTTAAAACAAATCTCAAGCTTTCTCAAAAACAGTTCTTACCTGGCTTCAAGTGGTCCTCGGAGTTGTTTTCGACCTCACCTTCAACATTTGGGCCAATCATCGCGCACTGATTCATAACAACTACTGCACTCAACTATTAACCTTATATTAAGTAGACCTGATAATCAGACATATCAGTCATGTATATTTTTAATATAATATTTTACTACTTCCATAATTCGTATCTCGGGGATAAGATGTATGCAACAGCAAAACAAGTGCAACAACGACAACAACAAAATAAAATTGAAAAGTTCAGGAAAATATAACCAACAGGTGCTGAGATAAAGTATTAATAAATAACATTCATCTGTAGACAGATAAGAAATGTTCTCAACTCTCATATCATACATTCAGTTATTGCTTGAGTTATGTCTGGCGCCCGTATCATCCCATCGGATTGGGTGGAGCCGTAAAACCCCATCACTCACTCGCTTGAGTTATGTAATCGATATTTACATCATGTGAACACCATCTGATAGGAATGATTAATTTTATGTGGATGTCATTGTGTCAATTATCATGAAGTGTGTTTGTGGCTAAGCTGATCTGCTCACAGCAGCAGAGCCACTTCAATTTAAATACATATTCTCAGCACTTTCAAATTGTACATTGTTACTAATACATGTATGAATATTTTTAAGATCAGGGGAGTATTTGATTGATAAGTAATGAAATCATGTTTGCTATTGTGGCAACCGAGTATTTGACTATACATTGTCTATATTACGCTCCTTCTTCATACTATATCTTCGACGACTCAACCTAATAATAAATAAAATAATAATAATAAATTAAATAATAATATTGTTATGAAATTTGCAGTGAGGTTGGTCAGGTAGCCAGATGGCGTCCGAATTTGAATATATTGAATAAATTATATTGACATTCGGACGCCATCAGTCTACCTTGCCAATTGCCTCTGCTGCAGTCCACGCTGGTCGAATTTTTGGAAATGTGTAAATCTACAGGTGATTTCTGATCGATATTATCACCAACCGCATTGAACGCATCGCAATGCTTCATACATTTTCACTTTTTTCAAACCCTTTTATAATTTATTCAACTTCTGCTTTCTGAATATTGGTGTTGAATTATAAAAAGTCCAGGCCAATGCATATTAAAAATAGCGAAATATAATAAATCCAGTCCGATTCAACAATAGTAACTTTCTATAAGGCCTTAATTCTTGATGGAAGGTATGTGCTATTGAATAAATTTATTATTTTTTATTAATATATTGGAATCGAACATTGTTGTGTCTTTGTGACTCTGCGGTCACCTGCTTTGGGTAGTGATAAGAGTGATAAGAGTGCCTCTGAGTGTAGGATCGTTGAATGGCGGATCACTTCATTGTCGGCCTCTCCCACACCAGGAACATGGTGTCAACGACGAGTGAGGTCGAAGGTCACTTGGAAGACAAACTGCTTTTTAAAACTCGTTTTCTGTGTCTTGTTTTCCCAACCTTGTTAAGGTGAGGAAAACGAATGTTGGGTCATATTATGTATTCATTACTTGCTACATGTTTAATTAGCGGTTAAATTAACGGTTTAATTAAGTGCTACAGAATATAATTCTCATGGTAGCATCCTGCCTAATTACTTTGTAAACAATAGAACAATGAAAATACACATTGCAGGGCAAGATTTAATTGGATATTATTTATTTTATTATTACTTGAAGTAATTAGAAATATAAAACGTTATTTAAATAATTAGGTTTCGTAATCTGGATGATTCTGCGGTTGTTGGAATATTCAAATAATCGAGTTCATGCTAATAAAAAAAAGATTAAGCAATTGGCATTTGATTTCACGAGAATAAATTGTTGAATAATTCAAAAGCTACGAAGGCTGCATAACCAATGATTTCCAGTATGGATTTCGGCATGGTTGATAATTATATGTTAATATATGCTAATTAGATATGATTAGATGTCATGCTCATCGCGCACAATCTTACTTTATTATGATGCGCATAGATTGAGGCCAAGGGCGGTTGTTTACTTGTCACAAGCATATACATTTCGCAGGAAGTTGGAGGCAACTCACATCGGATTTTTTTCTGACACAAACATAACGGTGTCAAAAGTTCATAAAGATCTTACTCAGTAGGTTGACCTATTTCAGCGGATCAGAGTAACTTTATATTTGGGAATGTGTTCAGTCAACTTGGAGTGTTCTCTGTGATGAATCTGTGATAACCAGACCATTCTGTGGACAACAATGGAAGACCAATACCTGGCCAAAGTGCACTTTTTAATATCACATCGCTTCACTTGATAGAGTGAGTGGGGTCAAAAGGTTATCACACAAAGTGACGTAACTACTCCTATCAAAAGTCATTTCCTCTGTGCTCTGTGAAGATTGGGTTTCCTGTTTTGTCATGTCCGCTTTGTGGAGAGGGGCTCGGATCTTCATTGCTCGAGGATCGAGCAGGAAGGATTCAGTCGTACGCAGGAGCCTCAGCTCAGCCGCTTCGTCTGACAGGTGAGGTCAAGGTTCAGATCAAATTATTGCATAATTCGTATAATGTCAGCGGACTCAATGATGTTGAGGATCACGGGATGGATGAGGCAGAGACCGTAATCGTGGGGGGAGGCTGTGTGGGCGTGTCCCTTGCTTACCACCTGGCCAAAGCGGGCCAAAAAAACGTGGTGCTCCTGGAAAAGTCTGAGCTCACGGCAGGATCAACATGGCATGCAGTGAGTGCAAATAGGAAGTGTACGGTTATGGTATTACTTTGTGTGATTTCCAGGCTGGTTTGACTACCTACTATCATCCGGGTATCAACGTCAAGAATATCCACTACTACAGCTTGAATTTGTACAAACAGCTAGAAGCAGAGACAGGACAGGTAGGATTGCATGCTCCATTTGAGAACACAAAGCCTCACTTTGCTGTGTGCAGCAAGTCGGACTTCACACATGTGGGAGTCTGAGGTTAGCTTCAACTGCTGCCAGGATGGATGAGTTCAAGTACCAGATGCAGAGACAAGGCTGGAACAAGGCAGAGCAATATCTCATGGATACGGATGAGGTGCAAAAGGTGCACCCTCTGCTGAACATGGACAAAGTAAGTGATCCGCATCATCTCCGTTTGTAATGCTCTGTCGAAGGTGCTTGGTGGTTTGTTTAACCCGGGCGATGGCCATATTGACCCTTACTCTATGACTATGGCCCTGGCCGTCGGTGCTCGCAAGTACGGTGCGAAGTTGCTACAAGGGACTCCAGTGACAGCAATGACACCCAGGGATGATGGACGCTGGGAGGTGGACACGCATAAAGGCACCATCACCGCTGATAGGGTTGTTAATGCCACAGGTACAGGGCCAACATCAAGCATACCTGGAGGTCTAGATCTCAATTGTTTTTTATAGGATTCTGGGGACGTGAAGTTGCCAAACTAGTCGGACTGGACCTTCCACTCATACCAGTGCATCACCAGTACATGGTGACGTCAACTATACCTGAAGTCAAAGCGCTCAAGACAGAGGTGCCAGTCATACGGGATTTGGATGGATCGTACTACCTGCGCCAGGAGAGAGACGGCCTTCTTTTGGGTCCCTATGAAGCTGCTGACAAAATGCAGCTGTGTGAGGATTGGTATCTGAAACAGGTTCCTCCGGGTGAGACTCACTTTATTGAATCTTTTCCACTTCATTGATGCTTTGAAGGTTTTGGGAAGGAGTTATTTGATGCTGATTTGGACAGACTGCAGTGGCATATAGAGCAAGCAATGGAGATGGTGCCTGTGTTGGCCAAGGGCAACATACAGAGCGTGATCTCTGGCCCAATCACCTACACACCTGATCTCCTACCTATGGTTGGACCATACCAGGGTCTGAAGAACTATTGGTGCGCCGTTGGCTTTGGGTCAGTTACAATAGCTAGGAGGCATCCAGGGTATTGGTTGATGGTTCTTTCTTAAGATATGGTATCATCCATGCTGGTGGAGTTGGCAAGTTCATGAGTGACTGGATTTTGAAAGGAGAACCTCCTTATGATTTGATCGAGCTCGATGCAAACAGATACGGAAACTGGGCCGACAAGTGAGTTTTCCGTTCTCAGCGTTTTAGTATAAATACAAATGTATCGTTCTTACAGGGATTACACGTTCGCCAAGGCTCGCGAGTCATACGGAATGAACAACGCAGTTGGATATCCCAAAGAAGAGAGGTTTGCTGGGCGTCCAACCAAACGTCAATCGGGAGTTTATGAGAAGTTGTTGGCCCAAGGTGCTCACATGGGTTTCCATTCAGGTTAGCTCTGTGAAGTCATGCTATGATTACAAGCGGCTGTAACGCACAGGTTGGGAGGTACCACACTGGTTCGCCACGAAGAAAACCAAAGCAACTTACCTGCCAAGTTTCCGACGAACCAACTGGTTTAAACCGGTTGGGAAAGAAGTTGAAATGGTCATGAAGAAAGCTGGAGTCATCGACTTGACGTCGTTTGGCAAGATTGAGGTCACCGGTCCAGATTCTCGCAGATTCATGGATCACATATGCGCTAACGTTGTCCCCAAGGTAGGAATAATTTGCTTAGGCTTACCTACGTTGATGTTTCTCATAGGAAGGCCACACTAACATCAGCCACATGCTCACTCCAAGGGGACGAGTCTACGCTGAGCTGACTGTCACTAATTTAGGCGACAGCAAATTCTTCTGTGTCACTGGATCTGGATCAGAATACCATGATCTCAGGTAGGTCAATGACCTATTTCTGTCTTCTTTGTTTTCACATGACTATTGTGTGTTCATAGATGGATGGAAGAGCAGCAGGCAGCTGGAGATTACGACGTAACTCTGACTAATGTCACTGAGGATTGGGGAGTACTTGGTCTCGCTGGGCCGAAGTCCAGGGAAATCTTGCAAAAATTGACAGAGACCAACTTGGATGATAGCCAATTCCCTTTCTTGCATGCAAGAAATATGACTGTTGGAGACACGTCAGTTCTTGGTATCAGAATCTCGTACACGGGTACTTTGCACACCAACCTAACATAAAGTGGTTATACTGTGACCTTGACCTAGGTGAACTTGGCTGGGAGCTGTATATGAGGTCAGAGGACATTTCCAAAGTCTACGATGCTCTGTTTGAAGTGGGTGCCAGGTCTGGTCTTGGGAACTTTGGAACTCTTGCGATGGGGTCGATGAGGATGGAGAAGGGATTCAGGGCCTGGGGTTCAGACGTCAGTGATCCTTTGGGAAATCCGCTTGTGATGGAGTTTTGCATTGTATGACTAATTTCAGATGAATATGGATACAAACCCATTGGAAGCTGGGCTGGGCTTCTTTGTTAAACACAAGAAGGTATTGATGGACTTCTTTCGTGTGTAACTGCTGAATTTAATCAAAACTGAATACATGGAATATAAAAACACCGAGTGGTCTTCATATTATACAATAGGGCTAGTGATACGCCTCAGTTTTTCTTCATTTCCAGGAAGCAAACTTCATCGGCAAGGAAGCAATTAAAAAACTTAAGATCAAAGGTTTAGAGCGAACCCTTGTCTTCCTGAATGTCAAAGCCAAAGATGTCGACCCGGAGGGAAACGAGAGTATTTGGCACAACGATTTGGTATGTAATAAAAGCGCGCCACTTTGTTGGTAAACATTTCTTCGTTTCAGGTTGTCGGTAACACCACCTCTGGAGGTTATGGATACACGACTCAGAAGAGCATAGCCTACGCCTATGTGCCTCCTCACTTAGCAGAGCCTGGTACAGAGGTCTACGTGGAACTGCTGGGAAAGAAAAGGAAAGCCAGGGTGCAAAAAGCGCCGCCATTGTTGATTGAACCAGCACGAAACAAAAATAAAATTAATCTCTCCTGAGTTATATTCGGATTGTTGTGTAATGCGGTTCTTTACTTGTTGGCTTATGTGTGCATTAAACGTCATTTATTTGTGGTTTTCATTTAGATGATCTCCTGTTTTTATTCAGGTGTTTTTTGCTGTTTTTGTTTCAAGAGCCATTAGTTCAAAGTTCAGGGTTCACGGGAGTACTCGGTGAAAGGATGATTGAGTGACGAAGAGGTGCGGTTGATTATTTAGATAAGCGATTTTTTTTTTTTTTTTTTTTTTTTTTTTTTTATTGTTTTGTTTTGTTTGTTTTTTGTTTGTTTTTTTTTTTGTGGTACGAGGCAACAATTAACCTAATGGCGTGAAGGGGGAAAATCCGTTGGCACATCATTCCACTCGTTACATGATATCAGGTGAACACAGCTTTTTTGTAGCCAGATGAGATAATAGGCGTAAATATCTTGTGGATAGTGCTATGAAAGTTATATATATAGGACTGGAAAAGCATCACATGCAGAATCAAAGATGTCTTGAAATAAATATGTAGCTAATATAAACTTATTCGAAGCAGCCAGAGAAAATAATTCAGAAAATAAAAAACCTTTAAACATAAATAGCAGCTTTATTTCTCCAGAAGAACAAAAGAGATCTAGCATACCAATACATTAAGACACACACACCCTCACATATACACACAAACTCACACACGCAAAAACACGAAACAAAAACACTAAACAAGACAAAAATTAGAAATACTACTCCCACACCCGTATCTTGCCTAGTCATCATACTCCCACTCACTACTCATGTCAGACATCATAGAGCATGTAGTTGTGGATCCACTAGACCACGATTCAGAATCACTTTCTTCAGATGGAAAGTAGAAGCAAAAAGAAAATGCTGCATTAGTTCTGTGCAGTGTATCGTTCTCATGCACAATCGCACCCATGATCTCATCGTCAGCATCCACGATTCCAAACAGCTCAGTCAGCATAATTTGCTCCTGTAAGTCCTTGGGTACATCCAGACATTCAGCTTTTATTGCACGACAGTTTTTGCGTAGTAATTTGCGAATGAGAATGCAGCATTGAGAGGCCAAACTACGCGGCTGGCGCATCACGTGGTTGATGTATTCATCCACGTCTTTTTGATCAGCAAGTATTCGGATTTTTCCCTCAACGTTTTCGCTGTAAGTTGAGATGATTTGTTCCTGGTCAAAGTCTGGTTCTGCGTAATTGCCACCAGACACCCAGAGCATCTTGATGACTGTTAGATCCCGAATACCTACTGCATGATGCATGAGACACAGGTGCATATCTTTCTTTTTAAGCGGGTGGAAACTAATGTCAACTGGGCACCCAGTTTGCAGGATGAGGGCGAAGTTCCGAAGCAACTTTCTACGGGGTATTTCAGGAAAGTCCAATTCATGAGAGGGCGCAATCATAAGCCAAGCAAGAACGAGGGATCGGGATTGATCCTTGTTTAATGCAATCCGTGAAAAGTTAGGGATCCTTATAGGAACAGGGAGCACTGGATCGGCTCCGACTGAAAGCAACCATTCAATCGTTTTGTAGCTTGCCCCAAAACAAGCTTGTGCCAAAGCCATACTTAGTTGTTGCTCCAACACCTCTGGAGGAGAATATTTGCGCGCTTCTTGTACGGCGAATTGCAGCATTTTAAACATACCCTTTTGCTTTAGTTTATACGCTTGATCTCGTAAAGTTTGAGCGCTTTTAACAGAGCGAGCCAGGGCAGTGTAACCTTCTTCATCCTTCATCAAAAAGTGGTAACCAAACTTCACAAGGCGCTTCGCAATATCCAGCTGGCCCACTTCGCACGCCAGGTGCAGGGCATCGTCATACGGAACAAAACCACTCGGCATATGTGCAATCACAAGTTCCACCATTTCCATTCGGTTTGACAGCACCGCAAAATGCATCAGGCTATAGTTCATGTTACACTCCTTGATGTTTGCCCCATGATCCAGGAGAAGTTTCGCCATGTCAATGTATCCCATTTCAACTGCTGCCATCAGAGGAGTTTCCGTGTGCATATCTGAGGTCTGGTCCACTACAGCCCCAGCCTTGATCATCAGCTCAACTACTTCAATTTCGTTGCTCAACACAGCTGACATGAGCGGGCTCGTCAAGAGCTCTCCTGCGGCGTTTGGATCAGCGCCTAATCGAAATGCACCCGCAAGTTAAATGTTTCATATAAAATCGAAATATAACTCACCATAAAGCAGCAGTTCTTTGGCAACTTCTGTGTAGCTCAGCTCGGCAGCTGTCCCAAGCGGAGTGTGAAAATATTGCTCATCCAGAATGTTTGGCTTGGCACCCGCCTTCAAGAGAACTCGGACATTATCCAAGTTATTATGGAAAACGGCGTGGTGAAGTGCAGAGTACATTCTGTTGAAGAACCAATAAAAATTACATTTTCTAATCCATATTGGCATATTCCCACAAATTATGCAGTCAATTTAGTTTACGCTCATCCACAATAGCTTACCAATAGACTTGACATAACATGTATACTAGACTTACGGTTCTTCGTGGAAACGTGGGTCCATCAGATGAGGGAAGAAAGCTTCGGACAGCTGGTTGAGAAACATGTCCCATCGTCCTTCACTGTACAATGCCTTTGTGGACTTCAGTAAGTACTCTAAAAAATCGGGTGATGCTTTCTCTGCAGCCAAACGCAAAGGAGTCCGATCGCTCTTCCCTGGACTAAAACAATAACAGTTAATAACAGTTACTCATAAATATTTCACTGTAAACCGATCAAGTGGGATGTCAAACTTGAGCAAGACATCCAGGCACGCCTTTGCTTCGTAATGGCAGCAGCTCAAAGCGGCAAAGGTACCGTTGCCTTCATGTTTCAGCAGGGAGTCGTTGATAGCTTGTTCTAAGGCTTCGGCATCGTCGTTTTTCATGGTGTTTATCAGCCACATCTCAGGGCTGAAGAGCATAGAGGTGGTTGATGAAATAATATGTAACAAAATACAGGAGAGTGATTCCTATGTACATATACTTTATTTAAGAAATACAGAGCGGTTCATAAGTGATTTATGCATATACTATATATTTAATGCAGGATGCTTAATTAACTGATATACCAAATTATAGGTAGATGATGAGTAGTTTATGCCTAAAATGTAGGCTGGTTTATGAATAAACCATTATATAATACACATTGGAAATTCATCACTAAATTTACCATCAAAATTGGCTTTTTGCGCGGTTGTGAATGTTTCATAGAAATCCACTATATATAAAGTAAAACAATAAATGGCTAGGATAGATTACTTTATACAAGAAGTCAAGAACCACGCTGTACTATGAAGTAGTGTTAAATATTGAATAATAATTGTGCATATTCTTACTCTGCGTATGGGTCACGTGGGCTCTCTTCCTTGGATTGATTTGCAGCACATTCTCCCTCGGAATATACCATCTCTGAATCGTCGCTTGCACACTGGCTTCCAGAAGGCTTTCCCTCGGAGTAAACCATGAGTGAGTCATCACTTTCTGATTGGTTTCCCTCAGAACAGACCATGACAGATCCGTCGGATGGACTTCCAGAAGACTCCTCCTCAGAATAAACCATCGCCGAATTTGCTTCGTCGGGAGGAACAATTTGAGGATCATAATGATCATTTTCTTCGTGTTCATTGCAAGCACCTGGCGGGTCTACGAATTCAGCTTCGTAAAATTCGGCCGCCAACTGATGAGACATGTTGCTCTGCCTGCGAAAGAACATAACTAGGATTGATAGTATTTTGGTAAGAGAATTGAACATTAGAGTGCAACTGGTTAATTGAACATTAGAGTGCAATTGGTTAATTGAACATTACAGTGCAACTGGTTAATTGAACATTACAGTGCAACTGGTTAATTGAACATTACAGTGCAACTGGTTAATTGAACATTACAGTGCAACTGGTTAATTGAACATTACAGTGCAACTGGTTAATTTCAAAGGTGTGCCGTTTCTCTGCTTTGTCTCGGCTTGGAAATCGTGACCGGTGACCTTTTTCAGCTGACTACCGTCCGATAATTTCGTGAGATGATACATTGAATTTCAAAGGATGAATTCAGATTACTTGTTCAACTCTATGTACATTTAGATTGCAATATTAAAGATGCACATTATATAATAAACCCCCTCACGAAACCATGTGCAGAAACTTATCTTCTGAATTATAACTGGAATCGTCAAAATATTTAAACAACGATGCAAAAAAAGTTGGAAATAATTAAGTCAATAATTTCTGAAGCAATTTGAAATATGGTTGCAATGGCAAAGACGATAGCGTGGAAAAGGGAAGAGAAAGAACATTATGCTGAACAACTCCATCAATGCAGACTTGTCTTTGTTCAAATGAAAGCTGAAGCTGAACTTTTAAAATCATGTGAGAACCTCAAAATCGGGTGTAGATGCATTGCCATTTTACTGCGAAAGAAAATCGCACACATGCGACTGGTTTCGTGGTGTTACGTAATGGTGAAATTCCAAGCTGTGGTTACAAACAAAATATAAGAAGTACTTGCCTCTGTGTGGTTAAGAGTCCACTATTATCCGATTTCCACTCTGCTTTTACACGAATGAAAACTGAGAGAAATGACCGATGACCAGAATCGATTTTTACTTTGATCTGCTCGATCGATGCTTATTCTTATGAATATATGGAAATAAGAGAAATTGACGCGCGAGTATACTGTGAACACACTTGGGTAGAGTCAATCTATTAAATGCTACTCAGTAATTGATCAACTAATGCGGCTCATCAGCAGTGTTATATCTCACAATAGTTGATTGAACACTTGCTATCATTCCGACATTTCCTGACTTGTCTTGAATCTATGACATCATGGACATGTGATCTCCCGATGCCAGACATATAATGTCTCTCGTTTGCAAATTCAGGACAATGATATAATAACGTAGATATCCCTATTAATAATTTTAACTTATTATTATATTATTAATAGTTAGAACTTATTATCATATTATTAATAATATACAGCAACTATAACGTTCTATCAGAGGCTGAGTATAATTATAATTATTACATGTATGTGTTATTATGTATGTAATGATTTATGTATGAACTGGCTCAACTAGTTCGTAATGAGAATAGCAAAGTAGCATTGTTCGGTTCCATGTTTCTCTTCTGCATAATGCACGCATTTACGTTATGAAAGGAGATCCACGTTCAATAACACAAGTAGTAATGCTGATCAACACAAGATCAAAACTCGAGCTGTGTATTCTTTAGTTCAATCGATTGCAATGGCGAAACTGTAGGCCTTAATTTCACTCGCTATTCGGTTGCTATGCCAACCATACTGTAGATCAGTACTACAATACGAGCATACTTGAAACCGTATATCATTAATTATCAGACACCGATCCTGACAATCTCAGGTTTTTCTTGTGATGTGGGCGAACAAGATGACATGTTATCTTCCTTAATAATTTAAAGAGCTCACAGTTTAAGTGGACTTCATTATCGAAAGAAAAGACAGGACGATAATAAATGATAAACTGTATTCTGTGTAACAAGAATGGAAAGCAAAATGTGATATCGAACAAAACATCAAAACGGGAGATCCCGAAACATCCCCCTTTCCAGAGGAATTAAAAAGAAATAAAAAGAACGAATATCTAAAAAGTGTCATTGGAAACGCATAGGCTTTTTC
>KB301531.1:140413-189181 GCA_000328365.1 Capitella teleta
TTGACAGACAACCAACACAAAAGGCAGAACATGTCCAATGAATTTTCTTGTTTCGTATGTGTGGTTTTCTCTGCTTTGAATTTAATGTTATGAATGAGCTTTCATGTCATAAAAGACCACCTATTTTATTTTATAGCAAGAAAAATTACAATTGTTGTTTCAGACCAGCATATTTATATATATTTTTCTTCTCTATGTAGTCCATTATGCACAGAATCATACAATGTGTTTATGTGGTTCGAGGACGTGAGCAGGCGCTCCTGGTATCTCACACAAGAACGATTGACTGACTTCAAATCATCCGTGTTGTATATTCTGGAAGCTTCTTCATTAATCACAGAGTCGCATTGAAGCGAAGCAGTGTCGCTCAAAAATAGATTCTATTTATGATTACATTTCAGTCAAGCGGGTTATGTAGTCTAATACATATATTACGTTATATTTGCCAGTATTTTGAATCAGTTTGGATCTCATTTCTAAGAATCAAAGAACAACCGGTGAACAATAGGTGACCAAATAGGGGGTCTTGTTGTTCAGTGCTGTTTTTAGAACAAAACTGTGTAGCTTGAGTTGGGTCTTTGTATTCATGAAGCAAAGAAGTGTTCCAGTTATTATTCGATTGCCGGCATACTTCTTCAGGAATCTTTCGTTGCAATCAAACTGCATTACCAGGTCTGGAGCCGTGATCTACTGATCAACACGTATGGCTCAGAGTTGGAAAGCATTTCTAAGAAAAACATAATTCACAACAGATACAACACCACAAACGAATGATCAGATAGCGATACTAAATTGCAATAACAACGCTCTGGGTTCATTGGGTGCACTCGAACTATTTGTACTCATGGGCTGCACAGGCCTGCTTCCTCCTGTTTATCGTGCAGCCAGTCGAGAGTAGTCATAATTATTCATTTCTCGGAAACAACTCAAAACAACAAAATTCAGCTCGTACTGAATGTCTGAGGATTGGTTTTGCTTTCTTTCTTTTTTTCAAAAATGTAATGTTATAATTTGAGCAATTGCCTTGCAGTGCATTAATTTGTGCAACGCAAAATACAAACCAAGCAAAATTGAGACAGAATGTAGCTGATTCTGTGAAAAACCAAATTAAATCGCGGAAATTCTTTACTTGTACTGCTGTAAGTATTTTTTTAATGCTTTTCCACAGAAATCTCCTAACTAGAAGAGAGGTCAAGGTCAAGGTCCCTTTTCAATAACACTGGTTGGTCATTTATATTTCGTAAAGGTTTGCATGTGAATCAATAATTATACACCTGGTTTCTGTTTATTTATTTATTTATTTATTTATTTATTTATTTATTTATTTATTTATTTATTTATTTATTTATTTATTTATTTATTTATTTATTTATTTATTTATTTATTTATTTATTTATTTATTTATTTATTTATTTATTTATTTATTTATTTATTTATTTATTTATTTATTCTTTTTTTTTTCTCCTAGCAACTGCGGATTTTCTTCGTGGCGCAAATGAATTCGTATACTCTGATTGGAATGCCGCACAACTGAATCAACTGTGTGATTGTATATATACTAGCTTATAATTTTATGTCTAATTATCAAATCGGTCAAAACAATACGCATGGCTGTAATAATTGACTAACTCATTATTCAGAAATAGCTGCCAATTCAGCGAAGCAAACGCTGTTTCGTTTTCCGTGAAATAAAAGACGTTCAACAGAAATCTGAAGGAAAAATCTCGATTTTTCATTTAGCAGCAATAATAACTCGTTCGTTATTGCGGCGTTCTTGGCCAACATATACGTCAATCAATGAGGGAAAAAGTGATATGCAAAGAAGAAAAGCGTTCGTTTTACAGGAAATTACTAGTACTAGTTCATCGGGAAGGTTTCGCGTTCGCGCGAGAAGTGCAGGACAGATTCGTTGACACCCTTATGAAGTTTTTGTTGTAGCTCTTCGCCGATTTGTGCATTGAATATGGGGCAATAAATCATGCAAGTAAATTGAAATGATAGCGGATGTGCATACACAGGCACACAGGATACAAATAGAGATCAATTGATGACATTAATTTAATTATCCCACAAATGCCTTGGTGCCTAGATTTAACAAAATAACCAATTCGGTCAATATGAGCTGAATAAGCCTTTCAATCACATTCAAGGGTATATTTATGCACACATAGATATTATACGGGTTTTATTAAAAATCGAGTTCTATAACCTGTCCGCAAAAGGGATTCAATGAAGCTTAAGGCAACAAAGCCAGTAAATTTAACTTCCGTCAGGAAGTCAGAATTTGTGGTTTAAGGGATGGAAAATATTGGCTCGAATATCAATGATAGGTGAGACATTCCCGGAAAGTCTATATCAGTTTCTTATACCAAGTAACATATTTGCTTTGAATTTAAACAAAATCCTGAAGTTACGCGGCATACGCCTATTAATTTCGGGATCGACTCACAAGTCCGAAAAGCATGAACATGCGAATTAAAAGTATATAAGTCCCATACCATAACCTGAACCTAAGTACCATAACCTGAACCTAAGTCCCTAACCATAACCTCAACCTAAGTCCCTAATCCTAAACCATAATTTTTGTGAATTCTTGTGAGCATTCGGCCTATCGACCCCATCTCTTAATTAATATCTACGTGGCCGTGAGGAGATTATCATAATATTTGAAATTGACCATGGAGATGAGGTTACTATGATGACGATACTTGGTGCGTATAGAGGCAATCGATATGTCTACATGTGCATGTCATTGCATATAGACAATCATGCTAACTCTATGTTTCCTCATATGCATTTTTTTTTTCATTCAAATGAATTATAAGGTATATTATAGGGTTTTTGAGATTTCTACATAACAGTCTAAGGTAAACTGATACGTTAAATATATCATAATTCATATATCATGAAAACATTATTTTGACATTTTAGTTCCAAGGAAACAGATGGGATGATAAAGGTCGGTTGTTCAATTGCGACAATCAACAAGAGAGTCATGGAAGAGGCCATCTCAGTAAAACATATTCATCATTGCTGAATAAACACTCCACCATTACTGTTAATAAGTTTACTATTCACCCGTCCTGCTTCTCTTCAACTTTTTCCTTACCTGCGCAGTTCTCAGAAGTACGAACCACACCTTTGATATTGCCCCAAAGTATCTCAAAACAGTCCTCCAACAGGGAAATTGCGGTGCTTTTGAGTCGTCCTTCACCTTTTTTTGGACTCAATATGAAAGACGACCTTGCCCCACTCCCCTATTCAACCCTTTGCTCCCAGTCCATGTAAACATTACCTCAAATTATACAATAGAGGAATCGAAGTACATTTCAACGAGCTGAGCAATGATTAAAGGTGTTTATTTGCATTTTTATTTAATGATTTTTTTTCTGTGTTGAATTTTAATTCTATTTCATGGAAATGTTTATTTGTTCAATTCTTCAAAAGTTAAAATAGACAGATTCGTGTTTGCTCATTCTGTGTTTAGGGTGAATATCAAGGAGTGTCTGGCTAAAGAAATGACAACGCCAGCAGAAGATTCATTCAATGTCAACAAGAAGGAAAAACATCCCTGCAAGCTGCCTTTCAAATGGGATTTTTAAGGTTCATCAAATAGTTTAGGGTTATTTGAGTGCTATGAAGTACACGTAAGAAATGCCATTCAAGGGTTATCAGAGACAATAGCACACATTGCATGACTTTGTTAAACAGTGGTGCAGCATTGGTTCACTTTCTATCTCGTAAGCCCCATTCTCCAACACCTATCATTATTATAAATTGCTGTTACCTTTAAATGCAGCGTCTGAGAATCAGTTTCTCTTTTCAATATGATGAACGATTGCAGGTATTTTCAATGACAGCGTCATATCACGGTGAATTTGCTTGGAAATAGTATGAGAGATGCAAAGATACGTGCGAGGAATTCAATGCAATTATTTGGTTCAATCTAGTGAGACATATTAAATGGAGGGTCTTCAGTAAAGAACTCTCCATCTGTGCTGTTTACAGCGCGTAAAAGAAATTGAGATGGAAGTTTATGACATGAGAACATTGGTTAGATATACTTAAAATGTATTTATGTTTCAAAGAATACGTATATTTTGCATGCTTGATCTTTGCTCTTCGATGCGGTCACAGCTTATGGATGGGAAGCATGTTGGCGAAATTATGCACGGGTGAAATTAATTACGTTCTATTTGGTAATTAAAGTTTACCGATTCCAAGCAGCCATAAAAAAAAAACAAAAAAACAAAAAAAAAACAAAAACAAAACGCAAGTCTACGTGACATATAGAATATTAATTCTATTGGTCCAATTTGATTTAGACCGTGACACAAGATCAGCATATAATCACTTGTCAGGGTAAATAGTAATAATATATTATAAATAATATTAATATTAATAATAATTAATATAATATTAATGCATATTAGGATATTTGGTGTTTGTAAGAAGGGGCTAATTAATAACTAAAAGAAAGAAAACAAGAACGTTAATGATTAATTAATCGCAATTAAATGCAAAAAGTACTTCTTTTTTGCTTAATTGGCATTGTGCGAGACAAAAAATGTACAATACTCACCAGCGTCTCAAAAAAAGTAAAGATAAATACTGATTTTTTGACCACTTCAAGATTAAAACTTTCACACATCAATGATCAATTCTCCATTATATACATATAGTCTAGCATATTCAACGCCAATTGGACAGTCCAAATTTCTTCCAATCAGAATCGTCAAATTCATGTCAATACGCCTACGCACTGTTACACCCCAGCCGCAACAAATTTACTACGAATTGATCATTTTTGATAACATCCGATGATGACATGCGGTCCGACGAAACAACGAAATAGAGCGAAATAGAAATCCCTATTATCGCCCATTACATGGATCGTGTATACCTGCAGAGTAGTTTTTAGTACTTCAAATGCATCAAATTGATAATGTGAGTTGTTGAATACATCATTTTATATCATAAATTGGTTAAACAAGTAATTTTCGAAAGCAAATGATTTTTTTTTTTTTTTTTTTTTTACTAGATATTTAGGTCAGCCATTATGGTATACCAAACACGGATCCGCAAATCATTTCATCACAAGTTATGACTATTAGCATCTGAAATGAGAATATATTTACCCTTTCCAAACCAAAATTTACTTCTTTTGGTGACGTTTTTCTGTTTTACGAATCGAGAATTAGAATTGATTCATGTTATTACATAATATTTTGTTATGTCATAGTTAAAATATAACATAAATATCAATATATCCCAGTTGTTATGCAAATTGTTGCATTGACATTTATACAGTATACTCCTAGCATATACATCTGACTAAATCCGGAGTTTTAATTACTTAGCTCCAATTTCAAGGTCTTGGTGGTAACTAACGCAATTAATTGCATCAATTATTGATTTTTAAATTTTTTAAATTTTTATTTTATTTTTTCTCAGTAGAGCAAACCGTGCGCTGTCGATTAATTTATAAATAATAAATTTATTGAAATTTAATAAATTTATATCATTTTATTTCATTATTTAAATATTTAAAATATTGCAGATCATTTCAGAGTTATTCGACTTTTTTCAAACATTATCAATATTTGTTGTGTACTCATTACGTTTCTGATCATGCTGGATTAAAGTCGAATACCTCTGCAATTATACGTGATATTGATTTGATTGATTGACACAACATACTCATGTTGGTTTTAATATAAGATAAGATAATAGTTTATTGTTTCAAGGAATATAATTATTGTGTACATACGTACATGAAAAACGAAAGGAAATACAATGAAGCAATCAGAGCCAGATACAAAACTTGTATTGCCCTGATTTAAAAACAACAGATATAATTATTATGAGAAAAGAAAGTGCAACTTAATTAATACATTTGCGTAAATATTTCATAAAACTAGAACGAAATTAAATTTTTAATTTGCTTTTGGAAAGTACTTACAGTTTCGTCAATATATATATTGTAAATTTTTAAGCTCTCGCTCTTTGAAGTAAAAAGATATGGCCATGTTAACAGCATTTGTCGGTAATTGTTTCAGCCAGGTACAGAGGAAACACCTGTTAATCAAGTGGAGACTGGCGCTCGAGCCTGGCCGTCTACAATTAGGAAACTTTGCTTACTGGGCGAAAGACCGCATTCACGCAACATATCCACTCACATTAATTCTTTCCTCTATATTAATACTTTTAGGCGAACGATGTCAACAGTCTATCATTTTGGATTGAAGATAAAAGATACAGTGAGAGGCATCCATCTTATCAACCCCAATCAGACTTGAGATGATATAGAGATACAAGATGTGGTGAGAGGCACTCACCTCATGCACCAACTGGACTCGGTGGTGACATGGAATTTGCACAGAGATAGTTAGGAAATAGCGGAACATTACGTTCTATACTGGATCTATCCTTGAGAGTAATACCTATTCAACATTTCGGGCACAATAACAGTGGTAAAAAAAAATAGGTTATGCATAAATGATACCTTTAAGAAACACACTAACCCCTTTTTTTCACCCCATGACCTGACACGTGTCAAATACTTTTTTGTTTTCGTGTTAAATGGTTGCTTTTAATAGAACATCAGAAATCACGTGTATTTCACACGTGATGTTAACATTTTTTTCTACTAATATATTCATATAGATTAATTTCCTAGAATCGATACATGTCATAAAAACCCAATGAAATCTGGTTGAATTCTGATTTTTTTTTTTTTTTTTTTTTTTTTTTGTACTTAAATTTGCCTGAATTCTTACTCGTTTATCTTTTTTATATACATTTCTCGGAGATCACGTGATGATGCTTGTTTTTCTTCTATTATTTTATTATAAAAACTAACATTCTGCGCATGCATACATAATTAATTTCATGATTTAGGGGTTTCAACTAGGAATATCTATGCCTACCACGTATACAACTTCTGTTTTTATCCACCGACAAATTTGTTCTTTTAACATTCATCTCTTATCTCTTCACATAAATCACATCTCATATCTACCTCATTTCTACGACATATGTAAAGACTTTTGCCATCCATACCCATATGAAACATGTCGATTACATGCCTGATTGAAATCTTTGACTGACTCATCGATTGGCGAAACCACCAAAGTCCGTGAAATGGACTTGATTCGCTGACAAGAAGAGAGCAATTGACCAAATCGGGACACCTGTACTGAGAGCATATGATTAGTCGCGACGACGTGCGCAGAGCAAGCTGCTATATAAAAGACTGCTCGCTCTCGAACATCCGAGTATTCTCGCTTTGAGGCAAGAAGCAGTTGTAACCATGGCGACGCTGAAGGCACCCGAAATAAAGTTCACTCAGGTCAGTCCGAACTTCTAGGAATAATAATCAATTTTGATTTTGATTTTATCTTTGATTTGTTAGTTGTCATTTTGCAATAGTGTTCTACAGCGCTGCTGATCGTGTAGAATAGTGTTGTGAATAATTCCGGAATAGTTCTGGATTTTTCAATATAATGAAATGAGCATGAATCTCATGAATGTAATAGTTGATTTAACATATGTATCCCTTGTGTATACTTATTGTACTCGTGCAACTAATTTTGATGCTGCAAAGAGTAGCGAGATTATCCGTGAAGTCCTAAGTGCAGCCAAACGATGCTATATTTCTGCGCAATAATAATTGTGGCAACTCTATTTAGCTGCCACTTAAATCTAGGGAATGGTGGCTCTTAAATTGTGATATTTAATTCTTTATGTTACATTCATTGCTATGTGACACGTGTTTCACTTTTTTATTATTATTTTTTTTCCAACCTTCCCCCTTCGAAATACCTAGCTTTATGTGATTATGCATGCTTTTTAAGCCTGCTTCCAGCGGAAGTTGTTATGAATTATAGAGACGAAGTAATGGGATACCAACATGATTTTTTTGAGAAGGCGTGAAGGAATAAAATGTCTGTTCATTCACTAATATGTACGTACTTTATCCTTAGGATACACATTGTGGTTACTTCAGTCAAGTTCATACTTTCCAAATACATGTAAACATACGGATTGCATGAGGCCTTTGTTGCATATGTTGTACTAAAAAAAAGTTATTTTTCCTTCTCTCTTTGCCTCTCTATCTTCTGCGTTATTAGTTTAGGAAAGAGCAATAAGTTAGGCCGTACACAGTTAATGGCTATCGGAAAGGACGTACCTTTTTTATGGGAAAAATACAAATTGAACCTTTCAGCGAGAACTTTCCCAGGCACGCACACAAGAAAGAAAATTCCGAATTGCACAGGAGAGCTTGGCCGATATATAGCTCAGCAAATTAATCTATAAATCACTAAAACAAGCAGTGGTGCTAAATTATAAAATTAGAATGTTGTTACGTGCCATATGTTTATTTAAAGTGTTCCCGGTTTTAGCCCATAGAAACAGCTCATCAAAGATAGTCGCAAATGACCATTAATGGCCGAAGTGACGGACCTCGACGATTCAAATACCGTGAGTGACGACGCCAAAGGTCTTTGGAGTGTATCACAAAAGCGGCACAGAAGTCGCTATTTATACGCAAATCCTCGTGCTTCTTGAGCCAACTTAACTTCACTCGGCTGTGCCTCGAGTGGTAATTAGCTCTAGAATCACTCTGGACCCCATATACAATATATATATATATATAGAGTACAATCACTCTTGCTGTCTCTCGCAATTAACAGTCTTATTTGCGGTGAGTGCAATTGAAATTAATGCTTGAAGCTTCTAAAAATACAAAATCATAGTAAATTATAATATCCCTGTTATTTATAAAAATGCTAGCATTGTATGTCCATTAATGTACATTGTATTATTGCGATGACTATTCTCAATCATGTTCTGACTGGTGTATAAGGGCTTGTTGTTACAGAAATTGCAACTAGTTAGGCCATCATGGAAGCCATATTGTAAAATGACTTCAATCGCTCAGTGCATTTGGTCGTCAACAGCAGTTAGTAAATTCAGAGCAGCATCCGCATTAAATTTAACCCAAGTCTTTTTATTACACATTATTCTTGTCGAAAAAAAGAAAACACAGTGAAGTTGCGAAAATGATAATTGAATTTTTGAACACGCAGTAAAACCATGCAGTACTCTGTTTAATATCTAATGTTTATCGAATATGTACGAATAAATAAATAAATAATTCCATAAGAGAGGAAGATGCAGTTATGGGTGTTTGAAATGCATTGAGTGAGGCTTATTTCGGCAGATGTTTGTGAAGATAGAAATTAGTGTCGTGAAAGACTCTATTTTTTCTTTGTAACCAATAAACTGACACAAGCTGTCGTACCTTTCATGCAATTGCCATAAATCTAAATGACATTTTCTCGGTGAATTATTTTGAATAGAAGCAGCCATGCATTTCGAGTCGATACATTTGAACCCCCAAGTGAGATCCAAACAGACACAGCACCCTTGTGTTTTTTTTTTTTTTTTTTTTTTTTTTAGATTTTTTGACCCATGACCCCATGTGACCTCTCTTGACCTATGACCCCCATGTGACCTACGACATGTGGTTTGGTTTCGATGCAATAACACCGTCTAAAACAATTCACATGGAAATCCGTCTTTGTTTCATGGCCTTGACCTTCAGATTAATGGTTTTGTTGATAAATTGTTGCTGACAGTTTACTCGCATGTTTCCACCTTCGATAAATTCCAACCCCCAGGGGGTCATTAACCCAGAAAACTACCAACACGGTCGGTTCCTTCGGTTTCTGAAAGGACTGAATCTGCAGTGAGTTTCTTGGCACCTGGATTAAGGATAAAATATATGCGTGCGCATCCAGAATTGACTTCATTGCACTTAGTTTGCATTCTACGCCGTTTTGACTGATTTATTACATAGTGTTTTTTTTTGTTTTTTTTTGTTTTTTTTTTTTTTTTTTTTTTGGGGGGGGCGTTTATTACCTAATCCTTGACTGCGTATGCGCGCCCTTGAAGCGTCTGGTGACATGAGGGGTCACTGTGACTGGAAGTTAATGACTGTTTAAATTTAAATTGTCTGCAGTTTCAGATGTTATTCTGCTGACTCATCGCATGTATTCATTCTGCACAGTTGGTGTTTAAACTGCGTGTCTATTACCATAGCGACCGTTAACTTTCTTTTTAAAATTTTAAAGATATATTTAAAATTATCGATACATAATACTTGCTAACATGGATATAGTTTGTCGTGTAATCTTGATGCATTACCATTTTATCTAATCCTATAACAAGGCAGTTATGATTGAAGCTGAGGCGAGACAACTTAGTTTGTAAAACAAAACCTCATTAATTATAGAGATGGAGGTCAAAGGTGAATGAATGCCGCACCTTCACTATCAACCCGTACTTCCCAAGCCTACATATGCAGTGTGTAGTGTGAATTGGTTTCATGATCTTTAATCTTATTTTAATTATTGAATGAAGCTAAATTGTTACTAATCGCGTGCACGTTGTGGTATTGGAATTTGAAAATAACTTGGTTTATATTTTCATTGCAGTTGTTCATCAACAATGAATTTGTCGACAGTGCAAGTGGCAAGACCTTCGAAGTCCTCAATCCAACCACGGGTAAGCCTATCGTCGCCGTGCAAGAAGCTGACAAGGCGGACGTCGACAAAGCGGCCAAGGCAGCCAAGAACGCCTTCGAACCAGGATCCGTGTGGAGGTCAATGAACGCCTCAACTCGAGGACGCTACATCAACAAATTGGCTGATGCCATGGAGAAAAACTTGGATTACATGATTGTAGCCTATGCATACTCATTTTTTGATTATTGCATGTTGTTGTTTTCCAGGCACTTGAGTCTCTGGACAATGGCAAGCCGATTCCTCAATCTCAGTTCGACATTGAGTTCAGTATTCGCGTCTTCAGGTATTTTGCCGGATGGACTGATAAAATTACTGGAAAGACTCTCAAAGTTGGTAAGTTTAATTTAGTTTGGTTATATCCGCCAGTGAGTCTGGTCTCTGTAGTAGGCCCCCTCAGTGCTATTAGTTTGTTATGTCAAAAGTTTGTGCACAAATTGAAGTGGAATGAAACTTCAGAAGCCATGGCTTTATTTAAATGAGAGATGAGAGCATATTTAATAATGTCACATTATCAAAAGCAAATCTGAATATAACTAGGTCTTACACGAAACGTCAATAATTTACGTTATTATAATCAATGGAAAATATTTAGTGCTGTGGTATTAGGTATGACTTTAATCAGGACACTGTTGGTAGCTTCCTTCAGTCTCAAACGGTCAACATGCAGACAATACAGAGGCATCAAAATAATTGTGCCATTAGTTGATTTCCATCTTCACCTTCAAAGTGTCTCATTATGATCAGACTGAACGATATGCAATTCGGGACGCTATTGGGATTTCAAGTTTAAAAAAAAAAAAAACATGCATCTCTTCAGTTTACATGTACATGCTTATACACAATAACTCGTTTACTGTCGGCATTACGTGTAAACTACTTGCTGCCATCATCGTTTTGCTCCAGTGGATTTTAATGGCAGTGAAGTTGATGAATGCCTTCTTAATTGGGGCTCGGGTAATTTTTATTTTTATTTTTTCCAAATTAGTTCACCGCTCAAATAGTGAACTTTGTTCTAAACGCCATAGACAAAAACATTGAGAGATTTCTTCTTTTAAATTATATACAGATGGGGATTACTTCTGCTATACCAGACACGAACCAGTCGGGATTTGCGGACAAATTATCCCTGTGAGTCTTGAAAATGAGATTCGGTGAATCCCTCAACCCCAATTCTTACCTCAGTGGAACTTTCCCTGCTTGATGCTTTCCTGGAAAGTCGCCCCTGCCCTTGCGACAGGAAACGTCATCATCCTGAAACCGGCAGAGCAGACCCCATTGTCCGCCATATTCTTTGCCAGCCTCGTCAAAGAGGTATTCATTTGACAAAATTACCACTGCATCGTCTTTAAACTTGCTCTTTCCAGGTTGGATTTCCTCCAGGAGTCGTAAACGTTCTTCCAGGATTCGGTCCAACCGCTGGTATGGCCATCGTGGAGCACCCGGATATCCGGAAACTGGCATTCACAGGGTCAACTGAGGTCATAGCATCATATATTATTAAAGCTTTATCCTCATCATAATTTTTGATTTTACAGATTGGTAAAATGGTGGCTGCAAGAGCGATTGATCTTAACTTGAAGAGGTGTACCCTCGAGTTGGGTGGAAAAAGCCCCATTATCGTAATGCCAGACGCAGACAGTGAGTAACAGCCCATCGTTTCAATTCTTCACTCGCGCTTTTTTTTTTTCAGTTGATCAGGCTATTCAAAGCTGCCATGTTGGCATTTTCCTCAACTCTGGTCAAGTCTGCACAGCGGGGTCTCGTCTCTTTGTCCACGAGGACATTTATGACATTTTCATCGACCTATTAGTCAAGCGAGCGAATGAAAACAAAGTTGGTTGTCCATTTGAAAGCCACAGCATTGACCAAGGCCCTCAAGTATGTGCGGAAGAAATCCATCATTGGCAAGAGATTCTACAATATTTCTTTTTATAGATCTCCAAAGAGCAGCTTGATAAAATCCTCGATCTTATCGAAAGTGGAAAGAAGGAAGGCGCTAAATTGCATTGCGGTGGAAACCAGATCGGTACCGAAGGATACTTTGTGGAGCCAACAATATTTTCTGAAGTCAAACCCAGTATGCGACTTTGGAGGGAAGAGGTAGCATAACCACGTGACCGCTAAAATCATGTGACCTTTTTGTTTCCCGGAAGATTTTTGGACCAGTTCAGAGTGTGATTAAATTCAAGACGAGGAAGGAGGTCGTTGACCTGGCCAATGACACTCAGTACGGATTGGCTGCGAGTGTTTTCACCAAAAATATTGATGACTATCTCACCTTGTCAAACCAACTGCAAGCTGGCATGGTGTGGTGAGTTTCTTGTGATGGCCTTGTCTTGGACTAATTACATGTCTTTCATCAAGGGTGAATGATCACCATGTATTCGATACGGTTGCCCCATTTGGAGGGTTTAAGATGTCTGGCATGGGAAGAGAATTGTGAGTGACTTACTTTCCACTGAATCAGCTTCTTTCATCGCTTTGTTCCCAGGAGTGAGTACGGATTGCAGCAGTACACTGAAGTCAAAGTGGTGGGTACTTTTTCTTTTCATGAATATTCATTCATGCTCAAATTTAATTGATGAATAATGATTTCCTTTCATTATTTAAACAGGTGTTCGTGAAACATGGGTCAGAGGCCAAGATGTAAAGAAAGAATAGTCTTTGTTCCCAGTAAAGTTCAAATAACTTCCTATTTGGTATTTGTCTTGAAATATAATTATACTGCTGAAATTTAATTATACTGCTGATGTTTTGCAAGTGTCTTTTTGTATGTGTGGGGTTTTTATTTTTTTTAACTTCCACTTTCGAGCTCATTTGGCACTGGATACTTAGGAGCCAAGTATGTTGACAAGGATTTAATACATCCTCAAATTTGGATAGAGTTTACACATTTTAGTTTGTTAGGTTCTGGACTAGTCACACTATGCGTACAGTCTCGTGTGTATATATATACATTATTGTACACTTATAGTAATATTTATTTTCAAGTGTGAAATTCACAATATTATTAATTTTCAAGTGTGAAATGCACAGGACACACAATTGATCCATATTGTATGTACAGCATGCGCTAATCCAAGCAATGGGGATTATGTAACATGGCAATGGATGCCTCAGCATTTTTTCGCTTCACATCCCAATTCCATGAAATCCAAAATAGCTTTATATTCCCTCTGCGCAAATAAAGATCAGTCTAATCAAAAGAACTTAAAGTGCAAATAGTTTTACCAATTGCAAGAAGAACTCTGGTCGACAAGACTTCATCCTCTGTGCGATGCAGTAGAAGTCCACTTCCTGTTGGCTTCCCTTGATGCTGCTCAATACGGAGGACAGGGCAATGAATATCCCCGTCCATGATCGACCGTCCCTGCAAATAGGTAATGGAAATACGTAATGAAATTAAAGTAATATAGAGCCACCATGGCGCAGAGGGTCGTGGGTTCGCGGCCTGAAAACGCATGTTCACCGCAACATGACACATTGTCTAACCAGGCACCACAATTAGACACTATGCAAAGATGTATTTAAGAGTGAGCCCGCTTGTAATTGTAGTCCGCTGAGGGCTTGCGTTTCACCTTTGGGGCGTTTTATACCCGGGGAAGTATTGTGAAGTCAAGAGAGACGGGCATTGCGCCAGTGATTCCAGTAATTACGACTTTTTAATTCACTTTTAACAATGATCAGCCTTTGCAGTAGCACAGAAGGGATACATAAATTATAACTGTGATGTCACAACTCAAGCATAATTATTTACTAATTCAATGTAATTCCTAGTAATTATAATTCAATGCTGTACAATGGCACATATCTTCGAAATATTGACAGCAATACACATCTTTCAATGTCTATGCTCCTTGACAGACAGTTGGGTACATCTATACAGGAAGTAAGCATCTTCAAGGCGCATGGCTTTTACTAGCTTGTAAATATCATATATTCACTGCTTTCAAGCGCCTAATTCTCTAAATTTAACCAAATTATCGTCGGAAGTGAGTGCTGATGTTTGCTGATGCCACTCGCCACTCTCAAGACAGCCACAAAGACTATCTCACTGTGCTCTTTTTCACCTGTGTCCTTGATTGAGCGAAATTGACACGCGGTAACTTTGCTCTCAGAAAATAGTCACTAAAAATAGCGGCACAGATGTTTACGGATCGAAAAATGGTGAAATTGACACATTGGATCGAAAATGCGCTTTCCTCTTTCCTTACGTGTCTCGAATATATACACGTTCTTAAAAATACAACAATGGAAATAATTCCAAAGTTTCATCAGATTGATGCAATCAGCTCAAATGATGGTTGCAGCCGCCAGATAATAACTCAATTACAGCTGCTCTCGCATCGCTATTCCAACCCACAATTTCCGAATTATTTGGCAATAAACATCAAATTATTTCCTCCCAAATTGCAGAAAATAAATAGCCTAATTATTAAAGGTCAAGCCATGAGTGGTACCTTTGGTCCGGGTGGGCATCACTATGGATAGCAGCTGCGTGGCGCTGTCATTCAATTTCATAATAGTTTTTAGTGCTTATTCTTTGATGCAATGAGTCATAGCGATAACGTGGGTACAAAGAACCGCTGTTACCTTGCCAAGCATTGAAACCGTCGCAACACTAGAGATGAATGACGAGGGGCGTTTTGACTGCTTCTATCACAGAGTCTGCCTTTACAATAGAATCGCATCTTTGGGGACTGACGTAGTCGAAATAGCAATTAATGTGCTGCTCTGCTGATGTTGTTGATGTATTATGCCAATCCCCAGGTGCACCATGGTAGACGGCGCCAAAGGGACGATGAAACATTTGATTCAACATCACTTCCTTTGTTCTCCAATAATATTAATGGTGATTACTATGACGTCATTCACATTGGCAACCCACCCACTTTGTTTGGACTTGCTTTGAGCGAATATTATCAGTTGAGGCGTACCTGCAAACGACAACAGTTGGCGAGATGAGATTGGCGGTTGCCTCGAGGGTTTTTGTGACGTCATGTAAGATTTGTTGCGAGCCCAGGGCATCTTCCGCAAAGAACGCAGGCCACGTGAGATGGACAAAACGGATGCAATGCACGAATTCAGCCTCCTGATGAAGGCAAGCACGAAACGTCAGATGCGGTTAAAACACAAGAAGTTTTTTTGACTGCCGAGAAATATATTTGAAAGGCAACAATCATGAAATAAACACGAGTTGTGTAGTTGTGTCCCTTGATTCATAGCCAAGTGAACAGTCAATCAAAACATAATTTTAACATTCAGGATCAATTTCCAAATAAAAGAATCCAAGGTAATAAAATGACACAAACTTGCATATATATAGAGAGAGCATGAAAAATTGTTGGTCTTTTCGGTCAAATTCAATACTCACCGCCATGACGTTGCAGTAGACAGGGTCATTGTCGGCTTTTGACCGCTTTCCAATGGTCACTTCTTGTGTGAGAACTCCTTCGGTTGAACACACAGGTTTGCTCTGGACACGGAGATTACCAAAGTCGAACGGTTTCTCTTCCGGGGGAACGATGTCTGGGTAACTGTTCTAAAGAATGCACAACTCAATGAAGCTTCGCTTGATTTGATTTCGTGCATGTACTTGTATTGCATGGGTACATTATACATGATGGTTGCACAAGCAAAGCGAGTGTCCGGGGCTCACAAATCATAATGATTATGCCAGAGGGCGGAGCCTTAAACCCCGATTATACCACACAGTGAGTCTGCCAGCCAATCGGCCTTGTGTATTTGAGTGATTATTCCGTGCATAGATAACGCTTATAAATAAACAAATAGCATAAATCATACTCGCCATTCACCTAATGGTAAGATCTCAAAATGCTATTTTATAACGCAATCACTGATTGGACGTTATGATAATCTGCTGTGAAAATAGCTCAATTATTGCCTATATGCAGATTTTTTTTTCTTCTTTTTTATTAATTTCTCTTGAAACGCAAAAAGTACATGAAATGTTGCGATGTGCTCAAAATGCATGTGTCAAAAACAGGATCAGATCAGATGTGCGTTTTCTATAGTTTATGTCCGCAGTTATCATGATAAACGGTCCATGATTGCAGCTGTCGATGTTGATCCTACAGGGCAAAAGTCATTTATTCTAGCGTTTTTTTGCTATATGGGCAAATTTCATTCGAATTTTGTGGAAATTGGCATTGATCTAGAAAGAAATACGTCTTAGGTTACTATTCATTGATACTGGAGATTTAATAATCATTTTATCGGGCTCTGAGAAAAAATTGTTGTAAGTTTTGCCCAGGTGTGACAGACCAACTGCGTAAAAATAACTGTTCAAAATTGTGTACTCAAAGCCGTGTCACTTGATTCGATAGAGTTTGAAGGTTTATTTCGTGGTATAATCCAGTTAACTCACGTCGAAGTCGATGGTTATCGTCAGATAAACAAGTTCTCGTGATTCTGAAGCCAGATAACCGAACTCGTCTCGTTCGGTTATTTGGTTTCAGAATCCTTTGAACTTGTTTATCTGACAATAACATGCATCTCTTTCCCGTGACTTATCCCTTAATTATACCACCCCGCCAGCCAATCAGTTTTGCGTATTTGAGTATCTAAACCCTACGTACATAATGAACACGTAGAAATGAATAATTAGCGTCAGTGCCATTGAGCTACAGTTCAGATGAGATGAGTCAGAATCATAACGCCTTTGAGAGAGTCACTGTCATTGGACGTTATCTTTGTGTCGATTACTTCGGCTTTGTGATTAGCCGATGTGCGTAGAACTAGAAGGTGGAATTGCGTAAAAATAGGTCAGTAGCTGTGAAGTGAGTGAGTGATGGGGTTTTACGGTTCCACCCAATCCGATCGGATGATACGGGCGCCAGAACAGAAGGCCCGGGACCGGGGTTTCCCCCTACTCTTATCGATAAATCCCAAGGGTTCTTTATCCTGCATACCACCATAGACAGTCGAACACAGCGCCCGGCCTTGTTACGCAGTTGGGCAGCACTGCAGAGTCACCGAAGAATTACAATTATAACGGATTACAATTATAATTCATAATCATAACGCCCGTGGCCTGATCGGGTCTCGAACCCGGGACCTCGACCCCCACGGTCGGCATAGGATTGTAGTCAGCGGTTTAACCGACTGAGTAGCTGTGAAGGAAACAAGATGGCTCAGTGAGCATTTCTTTTTTTCACTTAAATTTAAATTGAGAGGTATTTTTCGTGGCATAATTCGATTTTCTCACTCGGAAGTCGATAAAAAATATTTCTCGTGAATTAACCTATATGATATTCTCTCGTGACCTTGACCTCTGACCTCACCTGCATCGCAGCATCCCTGATGAGTACAACACACGGCATTTGGTAATCATTCAACATTCTCCAGAAATCAACACAAGTGTCTTCAGTGGGCCAATGTGTGGCCACGTGCGTATTCTTCTTACTTCTGCCCTGTTGTGTCATATTGGTGAAATGTATCTGTTATGTAATAATTTTTTGTCTCACAGACACGTGCACTGCGTTTATGTAATCAGATCGACCAGGGAAGGATGATGTCAGCACTACGCGATGGCTCTCATCTAAAACAGTTTTGTTATTCATTATTGTTCATGATACTTATTGGAATATGTGTGATTGGTTTATTAATTACCTGGATAGAAACTGCCTCTGTTCTTGGCTCTGTTACCTTTCAATAAAGCTGAACCAGTTTGATCACTTGTAAAAGATGGGTACAACTTTTGCAACATCTGAATAACAGCCAGAGAGGTAGCTGTAGATTTAATCAGCTCAGTTGTGATAATACCCTGAATTGACATTCGATGAAAGTAGTTCCAGCCACAGCATTGATTGTCGACATTTGCGAAATCTGCGATTTAATATCCGTTGTCTTGATAATCGTATTTCCAGCAATGATAGCTTCTGCAACAGCCCGGTGCAAGAAGCTGTATTGATCCTAAGAGAAGGGATATTATCAATAGCAGATCAGACACAATGACAAAATGGCTTACGAAGTTTTGCACCATATTCATGCGACTTTCCCGCAGAAGCTGCACGCAATAGAACGGATCAACCACAGACTCGTACTTGGCCTGTTGCAGGAGCCAATCAAGGGCAATGAACGTCCCCGTTCTGCCGATGCCAGCACTGCAATGTACCACCACCAACTGACCTTTGCTGAAGCCTGGGGTCATGAACTCTCGACATTTCAGATGGAATCTAATGAGTGATGCGGGCATTTGGGGCACTCCGTGGTCAGGCCACCCAATGTAGTGACACTGGGTCAGCTCTTGGACATCCTCACCCTACAATGAACCAAAGTGGTCAGTGACAATTTGGGTCATTAACACGCTGACCTCTTGAATGGTCATCTTACGGATGACCATATCCTGTGATGGGATCTCCTTGATGTTGGTTATCGTTAGTTCACCACATTGCTTCGTCATCCCCTCATCGGGCCAATACTTCTCGCACTTTTTCTGGGTGGAAAAATAAGAACTAGTAGAATCAACATAAATGTCTTTACCTTGTGATTCTCCATGATATTCGTTGCCATAACAACGCAGCAAACCTTCTGCTCATAAACCATTCGCCAGAAATCTTTAATTGTGAAAGTTGTTGGACCTGGAATAAATTAGGATTCCAACAATGACATAATCAACAAATAGCAAGTGTCCGACCGTGTGATGCAATGAACATCTCATTTGGTTGGTAACCCTGCAAAATCAAAACAGTATATTCGCTTAAGTTATTTAGTAGGCATACCTTGATGTAATTAGCATTGATATAGTCTGATCCAATTTGCCCTTTGTTGGGATTCAGTTTGACTCTTGAGTGATCATCTGCAATTGAAGAAATTTTATATCCGGAACCCTTTCCAAATGAACTTACAAGGTAGAACATTCTTAAATCTGTTCTTATTCCTAATGGCTGGGTGTTTTGCGGTGTTGCACATTGCAATCTGACCGTATGGGATGCTCTGTACAAAGAAACACAAAGCACATTTATGCCAATTGTAAACATTATGCATGCATAAAAGACAAATTCTAATCACAAGGCACACATAAATTGCCAATTGTAATCATTATGCATACATAAAAGACAAATGGCAATCACAAGGCACACATAAATTGCCAATTGTAATCATTATGCATACATAAAAGACAAATGGCAATCACAAGGCACACATAAATTGCCAATTGTAAACATTATGCAAGCATAAAAGACAAATGGCAATCACAAGGCACACATAAATTGCCAATTGTAATCATTATGCATACATAAAAAACAAATGGCAATCACAAGGCACACATAAATTGCCAATTGTAAACATAATGTATGCATCAAAGACAAATGGCAATCACAATGCACACATAAATTGCCAATTGTAAACATTATGCAAGCATAAAAGACAAATTCTAATCACAATGCACACATAAATTGCCAATTGTAAACATTATGCAAGCATAAAACACAAATTCTAATCACAATGCACACATAAATTGCCAATTGTAAACATTATGCAAGCATAAAAGACAAATTCTAATCACAATGCACACATAAATTGCCAATTGTAAACATTATGCAAGCATAAAAGACAAATTCTAATCACAAGGCACACATAAATTGCCAATTGTAAACATTATGCAAGCATAAAACACAAATTCTAATCACAATGCACACATAAATTGCCAATTGTAAACATTATGCAAGCATAAAAGACAAATTCTAATCACAAGGCACACATAAATTGCCTATTGTAATCATTATGCATACATAAAAGACAAATGGCAATCACAATGTACACATAAATTGCCAATTGTAAACATAATGCATGCATAAAAGACAAAATGGCAATCACAAGGCACACATGTAACACTATATATAACGGTGAACCTCACCTCGTATTCTTTCAGCAGCGGTTTCCTCTCAGCCACAATTCTATCAACATATCCTTCAAAATCACTCAAGCTGATTTTGTTGGTCACAGGAATGTTGCCATAAATTGGGGCTTCATTTTCCTCGAACACATCTTCCTCGAGGGAGGATAGAGATTCACTGCCTGTGTCAGCGTAGACCACTCTGGGTTTGTATCGACGCTTTGTTTCTATGGATGTTGCATTGTTGTCATGTTCAATTTGCATAATAATTCACCTTTGCTTTCATTTCCTTTACCATCCATCATGAGTGGGTTCATACTCATGCCTTCACCTTGAACCAGTGGATCCTCACTTCTACCAAGCATCCTGTTCCATATTTGTTTCCTTCTATAATTACAATTATTACAATGGAAATAGTGAACATGGGTGAACATAACTCAATATCAGATTATGAATATTAGGATGAATAACTACATATGCAATTATTATTTTAATTTGTGATGGGCGAAGCTTTGGCTATGGACTTTAGATTATTGGCTAATCTCCGAAGCTTCGGCTTTGAATGAAAAGAGTTCGAACGAATCCGAATATCAAAATGAATTTTCACCTATATGTACTCCCCACGTCACTCTGTTTACTTAACTGTGTGCTAGCGCCCGCATTATTTGTTATAATTAAACGCTTGAATGCATAATAATGGATGGGAATCAACAACGAGGCTTTAACTCGACTCTTAACACTGTCCAAACTTCTAATGAGAAGAAAAAACTTTCACGATTGAAGTTTTAAAATAAATATAAACACTTTAACAATGTTTTGAAGAGAGCTGCTTTAAAAAATGAACAATAATGACCATACAAACATCATTGGTCTAATTGAGCATAACTTCTTTATTCGTTGTTTGCTCAGGGACTAAGGCTTTATCAGTGGAATATCACCAATAAGTCCACTATTGTAAATTTTATTGATCTTATTGGCTTCAAAAAAGGCAGAACATCGAAGCACATGGCTGAACTGGACCAATCAAGTGGCGAGCTGTTCTTGCATGGTTAGCTGCTTGAAGGGGCGTTACTTGATTGAGCTCATTAGCCTATATAATGAAAGTACTAATATTGTTGTAATGGATTGTGTATATTATATCGGCTCCGTATATTCGGCTTTGAAAAATATTGACTGCTCGGAGCTTGGGCTTCGAATATTTGGACAAATTCAATATTCGGTCATCCCTAATTTTAAACTTTCGGTATTTTTTTTTTACCTTTTATAAAGACAAACCAACGCTGATATAGCTCCAAAGATGAACAGAATACCAAGCAGAGCCACAATGACAGCCAATCCACTATCACCACCTGGAATTAAAAAAAAGACAAACAATCAAACAAAAAAAGCATAGTCACTCAGCCAAGATCTCACTTTCTTGGCAATTCGGTCCCGTGTATCCCTTCTCACATTCTCCATTCAAACAGAATCCGTTAACCGGATCGCAATGTCCGGATCCTGCGCAGTGACAGGTTAACGTGCAACTAACTCCAAAGTGTCCGCTTGGGCATCCTGCAAAGATGACGTTCGGTGATTCAGTTAACACGTTACCATTGGAGGTCATACGTTGGTTGCACGCGTATCCCATGTACCCTGGATGACATCCTCCGCCTTCGTTGCACTCTCCATGAGTGCGATTGCAGCCAAAATCGCAATGGCACTGAAGACTACAATTCTGTCCGAAGAAACCCATCGGGCATTCTGTGAAAGCAATGCGCGATTACATCACTTGAATGTGCAGACATTGAACCCCCACCGATGCATTCATCCGTGTCTTCATTCAACCAGTATCCCAGACTGCAAGAGCAGAAGTAACTCCCGGGCGTATTCACACAGGTGTGCGTGCATCTGACCTCATCACATTCGTCTATGTCTGTAAGTATGTATTCAAATTACCGCTCAATGACTTATAAATGCTGAAATCATAACGTCGTTTACCCGTTTTGATTTGCTTCTTCTAAACATAGATATGGTTGTGTTTTGTCAGAAATAATATAATAAGAATTAGGCTTTCTCGTTATTCACTAATATACCTTCACAATAGCTTGCATTTATCCTTTGATATCCGCTGAAGCAGGAGCAGCTGTAGGATCCTTGTGAGTTGAGGCAATCTTGAGCACACCCTCCGTTGTTAGTAGCACACTCATCGCGGTCTGTGACACAAAATTTAGCGACAATTGCAGCCATTAGCTGTCGTTCGTTGACATGCACTCTTACAAACCGTTGCAGCGGACTCTATTCCACAATTCGAATCCGTTTCGACAACTACACGAGAAACTACCGGGAACATTTCTGCAATTGTGGTCACACCCGCCATTGTTGATTTCACATTCGTCCATGTCTGAAGATTACGCCTTTAATCATGATTACATAATAACCTGTATTGGCCGACCTTCACACGACCGACCAATCAACACGTAACCAACAGGACAAAGACACGTGTAGCTCCCGATTGTGTTGTTGCATTGGAAGTCACAGATATTCGGTTGAGCACATTCATTTTGGTCTATTTGATGGAGGTCGGAGGTCAAATATAGCATGGTTTCAAAATCCATACCTTGGCACTGCACTGCAGCTGAATTCCATTCAAATCCAGCGTAGCATTCACATCTGAATCCTCCATCGATGTTCACACAAATTTGGTCGCAGTTGTCCGTTCGCTCATCGCATTCATTAACATCTGAATTTATAAAACGAAAATAGATCATTGCAGTCATTAATGAGCGATTTAATGCACGCGCTTGTTATAGACAGAAATGCATAGTGGTTCTGTGAACAAACATATATCATCCCAAGCTCACACAGGACGTTCATAGTTTGGTCACCTATAAAGAACCATTCCAATACCAATGCGCAATTCACCTTCACACTGGTGGTCTGCCACCTTAAGGAACCCTTCACGACAGGTACAATTGTAACCTCCCTCAGTGTTGTGGCAGATATGACAATCTTCTTGGTTATAAATTCCCTCAAAACACTCATCAATATCTGAAATTAATACTCAACTATTCGATACCAAGTGGTTAGTTTAACGTACCTTCACATCGCGTTATGTTAACCCGCTTGAATCCACTCGCACACTCGCACCAATCAGCCGTTTTTCTCGGAACACACGTGTGCTGGCATTCTCCATTATCATATGAACAATCTGAAAATTAAGTCGGGGTATGTTATCTATGTTGTATCGAAGGTTAGGTTTGCAACCTCTTTCGTCACAACTCTGCCCTGTCCACCTGGAGGCACAGCCATTCAAGCAATGGCCACGATTCAGATCGCAAATGGCATGTCCATCGCAGTGGCATTGTCGACCACAATCACGTTCGAAGAAGCCCACAGGACAAACTAAATTAAGAAATAAGTAAACCAAAACTCAAAGGTAAACTGGGTGTGATGCAATTATTAATGATTTATATAATGAATTATAGCATACTATTATCAGTTGAGCTCAATGTTGCCTTAGAAAATTGGTGTTAAGTGTCGGCATTGTATATCTCAATGTTTATATTCTACCCGCGTGATGCATGGGCCTGTCATATTTGTTATCTCAAACTCTTACGTGTAGTTCATACGAAGTACGGTCATGCATGTATTCTGTATAATGAGATTTCAGAACAGAGTTCATGATTATATTAAATGGTAATTCAATCAAACCCTTACTTTTCGAATCGAGATTAATTGGATGCATGAGAGCTATAAAACCTCGCCTGTATACACGCTGATCGCTAGGTCATCTCCGCATTCTTGGCTAGAGTTTCCCCCGCAGTTCATAGAGCAGGTTGCAGGTCCATGTTTGTTGAAATCGCGGTCAGAACCACACCAACATTCGTGTCCGAACTAAAGGCAAATCAGTTGAGTCAAATGGAATGGTTAGATATTTTACCTCGACTCCCGCGTAAGTGTACAAGTTTTCAGAACATTTTTCTTGGCAATCTTCAACTGTCTGTGTCTGTTGTCTTGTAACAGGAAGAGCTCTATCTGGGTAGTGCTTATCTTTGAAGCAACCGAGGTATTCTGCATCGCCTGGGGGGTATTAACGAAAGCATTCTCAGTACATTGCAGATCGTTTCTATTATATACTGGCTCAAAATTAAAGAAGTATAGTGTAGCCTATATACTTTGCAAATCAAAGGTTATCCCACTAAATAGCATAGCAACATTACTTACCTGCGAGCAGCACAGACAGTACTGTCAGTATTCCCAAAGCAATATTCATACCGAATGCAAAATAATAGTACACGATCAAGAAAGTGTATCCTGGTTTCAAAGAATCTCAACAGGACATGCGTTGAATGTGACACCGAACATCAATACAAGCAGCGATATTAGACTACATAGTGTGACATAATAGTACAAGGCGTACAAATGTTGCTCATAAGTAACTAAAACAGTGTTATAATACGACCTTGCGTAGGTGGAATATCGCAAAATGAAGTGCCTGGTGTACATTCGTACTTTTGAGCAGGGAAAGAACTTCCCTTAATATGAATTATGTTGTAATCTATTTTAAATATACGCCATTTTCAGCACATGATCCGTAAGATCCGGAATTTCATCACTGAAGACGCCGCTCGATAAATTGTCCACACCAATGTCATGAGCTACATTGACTACTGTAGCGCTCTGCTAGCAGGATTTCCATCTTACCTGATCGACAGACTCCAGCACATACAGAACTGTGCAGCCCGCCTAGTGAAATGTGTAGATAGACACTCGCCATCCCTCCCTCTGCTGAAAGAACTACATTGGTTACCCATTAAATTTCGAATAATGTTCAAAATTAATGTCATTACTTTTAAAGCCCTGCGTGGCTTAGCACAACCATATATCTGCTCCCTCATCAATGTTTATACACCTGCTCGCCCCCTTGATCACCAAACTTCACATTGCTGTCTGTACCTAAATTTCTATCTTCAATCATATGGCTACCGAACATTCGCCCACCAAGCACCCGTCCTTTGGAACCGATTACCTTCCAACCTGCAGAACCAGCAATCGCTTGATGCTTTTAAAGCCCAACTGAAGACTTACTATTTTGACATTGCATTTTCTGGTATTTTAAAATTTTCCTTTTTACTTCTGATTGTACAGCACATTTATATGTTCTTTGATATTGCTGAAAATGCGTTTTTAAATGTAATAAATGAAATGAAATGAAATGAAATGAAATGAAATGAATGCCATAGTCACTCAGGTGTTATACAAGTTCTTGCATTGAAACTAACACGTGGTATACTTCTAGTATATACATCTTACTAAATACAGAGTTTTAATTAATTAAAATTCAAAGTTCAAGGTCATGGTGGTAATTAACGCAATTAATTGCGTAATTAAGTGTGTTTATAAAAATATGTGTGTATATAAATGAGGAGATACAATCCTCCACTATTTTTGCATAAAAAATGCTGAAAAGGTTTTGTTTGTAAAGTATAACCTGTCTAAGTGTCTGTACATCTACTTGGTGCTGTTACAATGTGGCGTATCTCATTGTATCCGATGTCCGAATAATTCCAAATAAAATTTTAACTAATTCATTTAGAATTAATGCATCTTCATTTTCTGTTTTCTTATCTAATCTTTATTTTGAATTATATATCGATTTGTTAAATAAATATTATAATTAGTAAATCAGATCTCAACTATTGCTGCATGCATTTTTATGTCCTCTTTTTACTGAAACATGTTTCAAAACTGGGTTGGAAGAGGGTAATTAGGTCATGGAGGAGGGTAATTAGGTCATGGAGGAGGATAATTAGGTCATGGAGGGGCGTAATTAAGTCATGCATCATATAGAAAGTATCGTCTGTTAATCCAACTTTTTCAAACGTTTAAATTTCTTCAATGCTTTTTTTTCTCTTTTTTTTTTTTTTTTTTTCGACAATCGAAAATTATAACAACAAAAATCTGCTTTGCAGATGTAGCAGAATCAACCTGTAAATGCGGTGGACATCTTGTTAATATGAGGGCTATTTCCAAATTTAATCTTTGTCTTTACAAAATCATGACATATGCACCGAGCGGATATATGCTGGGCCTGTTTGCTTTGTATGCACCGATCGTAGCATTTCCCCGTCACTTTACGCTTTGGGTCATAAGTAGACGACATCGATTACCTGCATCCTGACGACAGAAGGTCGTCAAAGTTGCAGAACCAGAACTCAACCCGAGAGAGATGGCGCTCCAACCCGCGCTGCTTCTGCTGTGCCTGGATATTTCGTTGTCCGCCGCTGCAGGTATGTACTAGCCTGGATCAAGTATGAATTCCATCAAACTGCATTAAAACACATGATTATACCTGTGGAGAAGGCTGTTATTTATGCGCTCTATCTAACACCGAGAACGCATATTCTAATTGGCTAGTACAACTAATGCTTTAGCCTGAATTTCACGGTGTATCAATATTGGATGTCGAGTGGCCTGCTCAGCCCATTTCCCCTGTATTCGTCTCACTGGCCGCGACTTTGCTGAAGGTAAACTAGCGTTTCGTAAAGTTTGAAACATGTATAAAAACACGTATAAAAACACTATAAAAATGACGTTAAATTATTTTTAATTAAAGTATAAAACACAAGATAAATTAAAAACTGCATGAATAAAGGATAAAATCAGTGATTAAACACCATAAAATAAAGTAAACAAATGGGTTTTCAGTTCATGTTTAAAAGAGTCCTTTAACATCGGTCTTGAAAAAAGAGAGCCACACGGTTCCATAGCAGAGCACTAAGGTGGCTGGAGCTGCGACTACCCTCATGGCGGCGCATCCAGGGTACATCCAGGGTCCAGCAGTTTATTGACCAGATCGAGTCGTTTACTTTTCCTCATTTGTGTCTATTTATTTTCCCCTTTGTTTTTTTTTTGTTTTTTTTTTTTTTTTTTTTTTTTTTTTTTGTCTCAGGATATATAATACAACAATCAAGATGATTAGTGCAGGTCGACTGTAACTTCTATCCCAAGGAAATCAATGGATGCCTTGTTTGCACTCGTATATTTATGCATAAACAATTAATGAAAGAAACAGGTAACCGAATCGGTCAGATGAATATACGGAGCAACATATCTCAAAGGTTAAACCCATTAGACAAAGTAAATATCAACGGTTAACACCAACAACAGCGACTGACGATGCGGACTTAGGGGGCCACAAATCAGAGACGTCTATCGGACGACCTGACCCGATGATGCTCCTGACATTCTCGTTGCAAGAATATTCTGTGAGCGTTGAGAATGCTGCTGTCCATTTCATGTGACCTCGGCACTGTCGACGACGCTGTAGCTGGCGTCATCTGAGACACTGCCTATGCGCGATATTTGTCTAAGTCCTTCATCTATGGTAGCAGGGCCAAATGCTATTTTTTGTTATAATTTCAAGTAATTATTTGCGTAGAGAATTGTAATTATGTTAACCAAAAGTGTTTATAGCTTTTCTTTTGGTTATGCTAAGCGCGGTGTCACAATCGAGTACCCATTACCCTTGCAAAACGGTCAGTCAGTAAGAGGAAAGCTCTGGAAACTTATGAATACATTATGAATGATCTACACGGACAGATCACCCAACGACTTCATCGTCCAGCTGCGTGACCTTTTATTATTCATCAACGATCCCACTTTCTAACGACATTATGGTGACCAGACATTTATTAGTGCCTCCTCTGGTCCATTTATTGTGACCATAGGAGGCACTAATATAATACTTTTAGAATCAGAGTGCCGTAAAACTCAACCCATCCAAAAACATACATACATACATATTGTGACTAGAATAACGCTCACATCGATGATTCGATGACAGTTCAAAGTAACCCGACATATAAATAAGAATAACGACATCCCAAAAGTCGCAATTCTGTTGTTTTTTTTAACGAAAAATCACTCCGGTTGGAAGCCAGTGTTGGTGTTGGTACAACTCGTGTCATTATTTTCCAGGCGAGTATTGTGTAGATGATCTCGTACCAAGGATCAGTGGAGAAGATGGTGTGGAAGATGCCGATATCACTTCCTCGAGTGAAATAGAAGCCTATTCTGGAGCACCTAAAAGCCGATTAGGTCTGTGATCAACCAGGAGACCGATTGATATGATATAATTCTGACGCATGATTACAGGTGGTGAAACAAGCTGGACTTATGCCCCAGAGGATAAAGACCCTTGGATACAGGTTGAATTCCAAAATGTGATGACAATTGCTGCAATTGACATCATGGGAGATTCAGCATGGAACTGTTACATTGAAGAGTTCAGCATGTCTCACAGTCAGGATGGAATGAACTGGTCGTGGTATGTAAACAATGAATTAACTCCCAAGGTTTGTGATCAGTGTTGTCATCCTCGATTGCCTGTACACATAATCTGTCTCGCAGGTCTTTGAAGGCAATAACGACTGTGTAAGCATTGTCAGGAAATACTTCGACCCGCGCATTCAGGCGAGTTTCATCAAATTATATCCGCTGATACATTACCGGAATTCATGTTTGCGATGGGAGCTGTATTCATGCAATGTGTCATGTGAGTCATTCTTGTGTTGTATGTTCTTAAATAATAAGCAGTGAGAGAGATGGGTGGGACTTAAAGGAGTAACATGATTATAATTAACCAGATAGCATTCATTCGGAATCTGATATCTAAAGATCGCAATGATTTACAACATGAAAACTCAGTGCATTTTACGAGTTTTCTCCAAATCATTAGAGGAAATAATTACAAGAGAAAATCTCCGATCAAAATGTCAATCACAAGTTGACCGACCAGCAAGAAACTCATTGTCAATGTTTTCTTTCCCCTGCAGACACGACTCAGTCCACGGACTCAGTGACCCAACCCATTGAAAACATCGTTACCTCAGTGATTCCTAAGAGCTCTACCACTGGTGAGCATTAAATTTTACACTGCAGCTGGTAAGCTCTTCAAATTGCCCATAGAAGAAGAAATACAAGAGAAAATCTCCGATCAAAATGTCAATCACAAGTTGACCGACCAGCAAGAAACTCATTGTCAATGTTTTCTTTCCCCTGCAGACACGACTCAGTCCACGGACTCAGTGACCCAACCCATTGAAAACATCGTTACCTCAGTGATTCCCAACAGCCCTACCGCTGGTGAGCATTAAATTTTACACTGCAGCTGGTCACTTAACGACTGGTCAATCTCCGATTTCAACCACCGTTCACTTATCCATTCGTATGGCTGATCACCGTTCTATAGCCTCACACATTCAATTTTCTTGTTCAGGTGTCACCCCATCCATCGCCTCCCTTGGTGTAACATTCGCCAAAGAGGACCCCCTCCCGAGTGTTTATCAAGTTTGCAACTCATCAAGACGAGCCCTCCCAAAAGACCTCATGGATGGCAATAACATGACATGCATCAGGATTCCCATGGCTGGCCAGCCTCCTCAGGAATTGAGCATTCGACTGGATGGGTTTGACTCTCAGGCAAACTTCTCACTGCATGGAAATGGCATCAAATGTGACGAGGACCACGTGCTACCGATGTCCCAAGTGACACATCACTGCAGCGGTGAATACAAGGTGTGCTCACTGGCCGAAGAGGTTGACGGATGCAGAGTAATCTGCTCTGACCAATTTTCCCCGCAACAATTCTCTGTCCTAATCTCGCTGACCACTGATAGCATCGATCCCCGTTTGTGTGAGATGAAGTTTTGAGAACATATCCTTCTTAAACTCGACAAATCGATGAACAATTTATTTGCAAATTTTAATGAAATGATTTTGATCTGCAAAATGTGATGATTTTGACCTACTAAATTAAAATCAGATGTTGAGAGCACGTGTTGAACTTTTGGCATTAGAAATGTTGATTTTACAGCGATATCACATTATCAGTAGACGTGTACTCAATCATTAACTATTAGTGTCAATAATTAAGAACCTAGAAGTTGCGTCGGTTTGGCCGCCGACCGCAGTTCTAAGGTCAAAGGTCGAGGTTCTGATTTCAAAGCCTGGTTGGACCACAGGGCGCTTAATGATTGCTTTAAAGTAATGTATATTTTATTATGCTCCCCGTCGCCTTAAACTCTGATTCGTATTAGACATAATATGTCTAACACAAATCAGAGTTATGTTTTATGTGGTCCGATAACTATTCGAACAGCCTCGACGTATTTAAGGCCTGCATTGTACAATGAGAGCATGCGTTATGAGGTTGATCCACTGAATCATAACGCTCATTCTTGCGGGGTAAAAAAAAAAAACGCCCCTTACATTCGCGTTGTCACCACATGTACTACTGTCACTACTCCCATCCTCAGAATCCAGTACATATGTATATTATACATGTACTGGATTCTGAGGAACGGAGTGATGCGTCCCGAAGCTAGTTGAATACATTCACCATTACGGAAAACCAAACAGAAGTCATGCCTGTTGCCGAGTTGTATTGAAAAGGCCAAGAAGCTATTTATTGGTGGAAAAAGATGAAAAAAATGACCGTAAACAGGTCGATCGATGTACGCAAAGGTTGGGAAAATAAACCCTATATTATAACTTCAATCGCAGATCCCAGTCTCCCCGACTTCACAATACGTCTCTTGTTACATGTACTCGGCAAGGCCACCTTAACTAGTACAGTTGTGTACCATATGTGGCCTTCATTGGATGGACCTCGTCACCAGAAAACTCACGCTCTCTTCTTCCGCTTGGTGTCCATACAGCTCTTAACCTGTTAACGCACCTTGAGGCTCAGACCTTGAGGCTGCCTCAAAGAACTGAAGAGCCTCCAAATATTTTCTCTCTGTTGTGGCATTCATCTAAACAGGGTCAACGCATCTAGGCATTAATACAAACATACAATGTATTACGCAGCACCAGCGTTGCTGGAGCCGTAAAACCGCAATTGCCAGGCCTTGTCATGGAAATTATTAAATTTATTCGGACTGAATTGTCGAAATTATATAAATTATTACCCTATATCGATTTTTATTTTTTTTTTTTTATTTATTTATTTTTCACTTTTTTTTTTTTTTTTTTTTTTTTTAGTTGTTTGGTTTACGCTTTATTAGATGAGCCGATAACTACTCCAACAGCCTCGTATTTAAGGTCTGCATTGTACAATGAGAGCATGCGTTATGAGGTTGATCCACTGAATCATAACGCTCATTCTGGCGGGGAAAAAATCATAACGCCCCTTACATTCGCGTCGTCACTACATGTAATCGATGGAGACCACAGAAAACATACACTAGCTATTCTGTGGAGGAGACATCTTGATGATCTGGGGATTCACAGCCGCTGTTCAAATTCTGTCTAGTTCTGTAACTTATACAGAGATTTCCTGAGTATTTCCCTCAACGGCATATAGGTGTCGCATTTCGTTGTTTTAGCTGTCTCATCCGATTCCGTAATGCCGTCGATGTGTAACAAAATAAGCAAAAACGACAAATCAGTACTTTGTATCTTTACAGAACGGAATAGCGAATTCGTGCATTTCCAGAGTACAGTTAAACCGAAAGCATGCACCAGCGGATCATTTGAACAGTATGTAAAAGGAATGACACGTGACCAGCTGTCAATTTCAATCACGTTGAATCAAGAAAAAAACCCCAGCACACTCTGAGAATGACTGCATGCAATAGTTGCTGTGTAAATCATTACTTAAAATTGTAAATGCATAGAAATTATTCAGTGCAGGCTGAGCTTCCATTGTAGATCTTTCTTTTTTTTTTCCAATCAAACCAGTGATTTCAACAATAAGATGAAAAAGACAAGTTTCTATTTCAGAAAGACAAGTGCTGAATTTATTACATAATCCAGTGATGTAATTAATATATCAAAACCGAATGATTTCAACAACAACGTTTTTGATTTCTGGCTTCGGAAAGAAACAATGAAATAAGATAACACTTGTGACACTTCAACCTGTCATGTGATTCACAGACAACCAATCACAGTTCAGTACCTCGGAGAAATCCTTTGCACTGATATAATATGTTTAATAAATTAGCCATACTTTGGCAAAATTGAAAAAAACACACAATAACATGAGAAAATGATTGAATGATGAAAATAATAAAGTTGATGAAAAGAACACTGCCTCATAAATCAAGTCAATTTGAACCATGCATCTGCACTTCAAAAAAAACAAACCAATATTGAAATAATTATCTAAGCACCATGAAATAATGGGCCACTATCAATTATATACGCTCGCATAGATTTCCTTCCATGAAATCAGTGTTCTAGGAATTAGCGTCTGCTAAATGCGAGTGAAATATTAATCAAAGAAAAGAAAAGCACTGATGAAAAGATTTGCTGATGATGACTTTGGTGAGAATCAGACGACTTGCTTCAAATGCAGTGAGGTCACTCAGTGCATGAGAACAAAGTCTTCTAACTTTTTGGGAATTTGTCCTTCGAAGGCAATGTTATGAGCCATGATCTGACGAGCGGCCAAACACTGCAGTGTTCTGTACTTGAGGGGCGACACAGAAATGTCCGTCATGCTGAGTGAGTCGAGGAGGTCCATGCTCGTCTTGTGCTCGCTGTTTCGCGCATCTATATGCGCTCCATTCTCCAGCAATAATTTAATGATCTCCGCATTGCACGGCCGGTTCATGGCCGCGATGTGCAGAGGAGTGTTTTTCTCAAATTCAACTTCATTGACGGGGGCGCCAACCTCAATCAAAAGGTCAACGACCTCAGGTGAGGGGAACGAGCACAGCGGGTACCTACCGACCGCCGTCGTTTGCCGAGAGCAAGCGAGGTGCAGAGGAGTGAATCCCTTAGAGCCGATCGGCCGGAGTTGCACCAAGCGGTACGCTGAGCACTTGAAGGTGTGCAGTTGGCGCTCGGTCATGTTCTGTTTGTTGCGACAAGCGAGGCAGATGAAGTGCAAAATGACGACCAGCAGCTGATGCAGGACGGCTGCGTCGCGATCCTCACTGGCGACAGAGCGCTTGCGTCCCAAGTGACTGATGCCGTCCTCCAATTCCTGCACCGCTTTGTCAAACACGACCATCATGTCTGGGAAGGCTACCGGGTGCGGCTTCCGGTTGCGACCCTCAGACATCATGAAAGTGAAGAGTTCAGCGAACGATGAGAAGCTGCTCTGCGTCATGGGGCTGAGGGGGTCGAGCATCTCCTGTTGCATTCCCAGCGCGTACATCCACAGCGTGATGCACCGATCGAACTCCCCAGCGTCCGCGTACACTGCCCCTCGGTACCGAATGTAGTAGGACGTCTCGGGGTGAGCGGGTCCAAGGATGCGCTCCCGCACGAGCAATGCCTGCATGCGCATGTCGTCTGGTTCTCTGATCAGGTCGTCCAACTCCTCCATCGACTTCGCTTCAACAGAATTCTCATATGCGGCGATAGGAGATTTGTGAACGGGCTTTTCAATTATGTTGGTCTTATCTCCGAGACGTTGCTCCATTGCAAGCTTCCAGAAGGTCAGTGCCCCTATCATGTCTCTCTTCTTGTCAACAAATGTCGCCCCCAGTAACTCTAGAGCTTCAATGCACTCCTTGCGAGGCGATTGAGTGTGCCCTATCAAGTACTGAACCACATTCACGTGCCCCGTCACTGCAGCTGCCAGCATGGGAGACATGCCGTACGAATCCTTCTCAAACTGTGAGGTATGATTGAGTAGCAGCTTCAGAATCTCCAAACTTCCTGACTCGGCGCAATCATGGAGTGCTGTGTTTCCTGTCATAGAGAAAATTCTTGGCATTGCAAGTCATTACTCAATCAAGGATTCTTACCTTTGAGACTCTTCCTGTTCACATCAGCGCCCTTCTCGAGCAAATACTTGACAATCTTCAGATGACCCTTGTAGCAAGAGATCATGAGGCACGTGTGACCGTGTTGGTTGGCTATCTCTATATCAGCGCCTCTCTCCACAAGATATTGCACGATCTCTAAATGGCCGTCAAAACAAGCCGCTCTCAGTGGAGTGGAGTTAGTGAATGTCGTACTATTGATACCAGCGTTTGATTTCACCAGGAATTTAACAATATCCAGATATCCCGCTGCGGCTGCACACCACAGCGGCGGAGCTCCATCGATGGTCTCTCCGTCAAATGTCACCGACCCGACCTGCTCAACGTCCGCTTTGCATTTCTCCACCAGATACTCGCTAGTGGTCTTGTGTCCATTCCTGCAGGCAGCGATGAGGGGCGTGGCTCCGTTGGTTTTGCCCTCGACGAGGTCTTCGATGTCATCAAGAGGGCGATCTTCCAGGTAGTGCTTCAAATGTTGAACTTTGCCCTCCTTTGCCGCGTTGTAAATATCTGTCTTCAGCTTCGAGTATCGAGAGTCTTTTAATTTCTGATCTGTTTTACGTTGATTCATTTCGCAGCGTGTCAAATGACGACTTTTGCGAGAGATAAAAAAAAAAACGACACAAAATCAGTCTGCAGGAAGCAGCTATCAACAACACAATTGCTAAGCATGCGCAGTACATAAACATATTAAAATTTTAAATTAGTAAACGAAAACATCTAAATTAAAGTTGGATGTTTTCCTCTTGTCCTTACTTTAATTATTTATTGATTTATTTATTTATTGGACAATCAATAATGAACAATTCATAAATAATCAATAAATACTAATAAATAAATTGGTTATAAAGTTCCGATTGTAAGTTGTACTGAAAATAATATATTATCTTATTTATTACACAAAGACAGAACTTTATACCAACGTTAGGGATGCACGGAGTTCTGGGTTCCGAATCCGGCTGCCCAGAATCCGGGTCATTTCCTGGAGTTCTGGTTCTGGCAAAAATCACCTTTGGTCCTGGAGCTCGCCGCCGGATTTTGTGCCAACAAGAAAATAAATTGTATCATCGATCCTATGTTTGAGCAAAACATTACATAACACCTTGCCAAGGTAATCACCTCTACAGGGGATTCAAGGCTCTGATGATGGCCACATCCTTCAACATAATCTTTATTATCAATGTGCATATTCTATTAATACAGGATGGATTAATCATTAATGAATGTTTAATTTAATCGTTAATATTTTTGTTGTTGTGAAAGAATGATTTAAGCATCAGTACATATGGCCACTCAGCAAATTGTTTACAACGTGCATGCAACTATATAACCAACTCATATAGTCTGGCATGTGCGACAATCCTTTTATAAGTAGAAAATTCAGCAAATAAAGTTTAGTTTTGGGAGAGAGCCGAGCTTCGGACGCCAAGCTCCGTGAGGCTTGGCAGCAGGCCTCTGCATGTGCGGGACATCAGGCTGAGACTTTTGTGTTAAGAAGTAAGTTTACCTATTAAATTAATTACTATGTTCTCTTTGTTATTTCCATTTAAGTTTAATTTGGTGTGTAAATTCCTTTGTTTTCTTATTAGTTTTCTTTTGCAGTTGTTTTTTGTTTTTTGTTTTAATTTGTAGTAATATTTGATTCCACCCTGTACAATTGAATAAAAACTTTAAAGTATAGATTTTATATCACTTGGGTATTGTTACATAAGTTTACATTGTAAACCGAGGATACGCAAAATCCCAAGTTTTTTATTTTTTGTTATTAATATGGATATTGAAATCAGGGTCCGTTGTGGTGTTATTTGTTACTGGAAAGAAAACTGTTTTTTGATTTCTGTGCGTTTAAGTAGAGTGAGTTTGCGGCACACCATTTATGTAGGGTGTCAAGATCTTTGTTCATGTGATGCTGTAGGGTGTGAGTGTTGGTGCCAGTAATGTATAATGTGTTATCATCAGCGTAGTGTAAGTGCTTGCAATATTTAAGTGTGTGATGTAGGTCATTAATGTAGATGATAAATAGTAGAGGTCCAAGAATGGACCCCTGTGAGACTCCATATGGAGGAAGTTTAATAGTGTTGGATCTTGTGTTGTGTATTTCTGTGTATTGTTGTCTGTTATGTAACGTTCTATAAGAGTACGTGCAGAGCCTCTGATGCCAAGGTTGTGTAGTTTTGTAAGAAGTGTGTCGTGTCTGATTGTGTCGAAGGCTTTACTGAAGTCTAGAAAGGTTGCAAGAGTAGAGTTTTTAATTTCCTTTTGTTTAACACATTCACCGCCGAACACGGAGATTTCCGTGTTTGCGGGCCCAACGCTTCTCCGCCAAACACGGAGATTTCCGTGTTTTGCACTTTTTACTATATACGGGTGCTATAACCTCTTGCACATGATCTCTGAAAATATGAAAGAGATTGACCGTGTGCATCTATGATTATATGATAGATTTACGGATATATGTTCCTAAACCAATCATTAATCCTTGTACTTCTGAAGTTTACATAGCAGTTACCGATTGATTTGTGATAGACCGCTGCCAAAAGCATGCAGCGAAGCGATCACGACTCGAGGTGAAGCAGTGAAGCGAATAGTTTTCACAGCAATTGGGCAATGCGGGTGTTCAGCTTGAATACTGGTGCACTGGTAAATGTATAATTATGTGATGAGTTATTGAAAAAAAGAAGATATATGTACGATGTACGATGTATATCCCTCGTATACATGTTTATAGAAAAAAAAAGCAGATGCGCTTTTCATCACAAGCATCGCTTCCGCAACATATGGATTTCTAGCACATAGATGTAATTATTTAGACATGTACATGCATGTCTAGCAATGAAAGACCATGAATGTTTATTGAAGTTCCAACTACGATGTACATAGTAGTGAGTGAGTCGCTAAAATGTAACAGAGTATACATCGTTGAAGCGTGGCACTGTACGTGGCATGTGTGTACGCATGGCGCGCTATATTTGTTCCGTGTTCATTATGATACAATCATTACGCAATTTTCATCAAGCCTAAAACTTCCGTTAGTTGAGTACATTTGCCGAATTCATCTTTTCATATTCCGTGTCCTTTACTAGTATATTCATCTTCCCCTCAATCAAGGCTTGCGTCAATTTTTTTCGGCCGTGTGTAACTATACATAAAATGTATGAACAAAAATAAGCATATATACACGTATACACAACTAGCATCGTTTCTACAACTCATAAATTTCTTGCAAATGAATAAAATTTTGAATGCATATCCAGCAATGAAGGACCACATGTTTATAGAAGTTCCGATATAATATATCGGATAATTGTAATATATATTATATAAAGTGTAATTATAATATATCACTATATGTCAGATTCCTTTGATATAAAAACGAGGAACGCAGCGAATTTGAGATCAAAATAATTGTTTCTCATGGGGTGTTTCTTGAAAGCCAGTCAATTAGTGAGGAAGAGTGACCAGCGCCTGCTTCTATTGTTTGTCGTCGATATTACTGTAAACATAAGGGTTTCCCAAATATGCATTTGCTTGGAAGTTTTCTTTGAAGTTTTCAAAATATGCCGTCCAGGCTGTCTTGGCGGCCTTCTTCGCCTCCAACAGCGACGAGTGTCTGGTGAGATGCGTGATGTGGGTGCAACATGGGGGTCGCAAGTCGGGATTGGAGTACTGATGTAACTCACGGGAGTCATGAGATAACTAGACATGGACTTAGTAGCGGTTTCAAATGCGTTGATGTTCTCGTTTCTCAAGTATTTAGTATCGTCTATGGAACACGTTATTCTAATCTTGATTTTGTCATTGTTGATTGCATACATGTACAGAGATTTCAAATACAATTATAATAATACACGTGTGCCTCCGTCTTTGGTTTAGGCACACTGATCAATAAATAAATTATCAAGTTATTCCAACTGACTTTTCCTAATTCGGCATACTTTTATGCTGCACATCAAAGCAGTGTTTTCAAAGCATCTCTCTAACAACAGTGCGGGTTTGTGATGCAAAAAGGATTTGAGAAAGCGAGCTAATTAGCGACTGAAAGTCGAGTTAGCGCTGATTCAAACTCTCGACTTTATAACTGTTATTCTCATCCTTTGATCTGCTAATTACCGGGGTCGTTATCGTGCGGTAATAGTTATGCCTACACAACGTAACTTCTGTAATCACAATGTGTGTTATGCTGGTCATACTGGTAGCTGAGAGAAAACTGCGATTTTCTCAGCTTTTTGCTTGCAAAGTTGTGGTTTTCACCAAAGTGTGTGTTGTTCAGAGCTGTATTTCAGTACATGTAATTGCATTTATGATGTTGAATCTTATATGGTTGTATTTACAAAAGAACGATCTATCCTAATATGTAAACTATGTAGAAATGCGTGTGTTCATATAGAAATTACAGAGCAGTGAAGTCAAGGTTTTTTGAGTGAAATACGTGGCGGTGTAGGGGTATCGGCCTGAAAATGCTTTGGCGGTGAATGTGTTAATGATGTGACCAAAAAGTTGAGCTATTGCATCTGATGTACTGTGTTCAGGCCTAAAACCGTATTGGTGAGGATTTAGAACGTTTGTATTAGTGACAAATGAGAGAATTCTTTTGGTGGTTATTTTTTTCTTGTTTTGAGTGCGCTGTATGAGTGAGATTATTACATTCCATGTTTGCTTCGTGTTATTGAGGCTTTTCTGTAGTTGCGTTTTGTAATGTGAGTGTTTGGCAGAGCGAATGATCCTGACATGTGAAGCAGTGATTTATATTCATGGTAGCGTTTTTGTGCTAGGTGTTTTTTAGGGTGTTTCAATACTTTTCTGTAGAGTTGTTCTTTTTTGTGGATTTATTTTTTTATTGCAGGTGTTATCCATGGGTTATGTTTATGTTTGCGTGTTTTTTGTTATGTTACAGGTGCATGTTTATCAACAGCAGCAATGAGGTGTTTGTAAAACGAAGCAAAAGCGATATCAATTTCAGAAATAGTTAGAAAGCTCCAGTCAATGGATCGCCAATTTGAGGCTATTTGTGCAATGTGGTTATCTTTGAGTAGGGGTATTTTTGTTTGTTCTTGGTTTGCGTTTTACTTTGGTGTTACAGGTATATATGATTGGAAAGTGATCTGAAATGTCTATTGAATGTTGTGGGTTGTGATTTGGTTTGATGTATATGTTATCAATGAGTGTGGCAGTGCTGTGTGTAATTCGTGTGGGTTTGGTAGTAGTAGAGTTAAAGCCATGTGAGATGAATGTGTCAAGTAATATCTGAGTGTGGGTGTGTGTGTTGTATTTTAACAAATCAAAATTCTGGTCAGTACCCATAATTACGTGTTTTTTTGTGAAAGAGTTCTGAGAGTTTGTTATATAAATATACTGAGTTACTTTGACTTGTGTTCGGTACACAATATACTTCAACCAAAATAAAATTTAGATGAATCAATGCTAATTTCGACTGCAATTTATTCAAACTCTTTTTCAACATAAGGAGTGCAGTTTATTGTTATAGACCGTAATTCATTTGCTATATCCATTGCTACACCTCCGTGTGCATAAGGCTGTCTGTTTTTTACAAACCAAAGAATAATTAGGTATGTTACATAAGGCTTGGCTCGTGTCCTGCAGCCACGTATCACATAACATAAGAACATGTATTTTAACATTATTATCAGAGAGTTCATGTAACAAATGTGTTAGTCTGTCTATTTTATTGGCTAGACCTTGGATGTTGACATGCATTAGTGTGAGTGGTGCAGCATTTGGATGGAGTGAGAAGATTGGTGAAGATGAATGGAGGTTTTCTATATCAACGTAGTTACATTCAGACATGTACCATGTAAGATCCTGATCATCTTGGTTAATTAAATTAATTAAATCCTCTGTGTTAGTCAAGATAAGAGCGTAAATGTACGTGGAAAGAGGCGTATGGATCAAAAAGGGAATCAGTAACCAAGATGTCATATGGTCAGTGCCAATGATCGAGTCTTTGCCTGTGGCCGAAATAGAACACAAAATTTCAGATGAATTCGGCAAATGTACTCAACTAACGGAAGTTTTAAGCTTGATGTAAATTGCGTAATGATTGTATAATAATGAACATGGAAATAATATAGCGCGCCATTTGTATACATGTGCCACATACAGTGCCATGCTTCAACGATGTTTACTCTGTTGCATTTTAGCGACTCACTTACTACTATGTAGATCTTAGTTGAAACTTCAATAAACATGCATGGTCTTTCATTGCTAGGCATGCATGTACATGTCTAAATAATTACATCTATGGGCTAGAAATCCATATGTTGCGAAAGCGATGCTTGTGATGAAATGCGGGTCTGCTTTTTTTTCTATGTGCATGTATATGAGGGATATACATCATACATATATAGCTTCTTTTTTCAATAAGTCATCACATAATTATACATTTACCAGTACACCAGTATTCAAGCTGAACACCCGCATTGCCCAATTGCTGTGAAAACTATTCGCTTCACTGCTTAATCTCGAGTCGTGATAGCTTTGCTGCATGCTTTTGTCAGTGGTCTATCACAAATCAATTGGTACTTTCGATGCCTGGCACGAGAAACATTTGTGACACCAGAGTGCATTTTCTGATCTCATCTTGTGTCATACAAATCATTTCTAAGTAGAACGGATGCCTGGATGCAAGAGATGTGTGTATGCTGTCAAAAACCAGACATCTGTGTGAGAGAGAAACCAGGGGACTTGGTTGTCCTTGAGAATCTTTGCATGGCATTATCTGTTGTGAACTGAGGGAAAACAATGTCTTTTTAATTCATTCTGTCACCAATGTACGTGGGCCCTATTCTCCATTCTCCTTCTTTGCCATGTGGAAGGGAGATGACCAACAGCTCCTTGAATGACGAATGAACTCAGCTTTTGTGACTTGGAGTTTGGATGGATCTAGGTGGCACGAGCGACCCCATGCAGGTGGCCCTGTTGTAGAGATGTGGTGGAACACACCATGTCAGGAATTTGCAAAAGATGGTTATTTTCGCACTATTGCACAAATCATTGATTTGTGCAAAAGTATGAAAATAACCATCATCATGGCTTACCATTTTAGTTAGCTGATAGACATACCCATCATGGCTCAGGACTATCACAAGACTCAAATGCAGCCATCGTGTTAGCTCACTAATGTGTCACGGTTGGCTACCAAATTACCCATGTGATAGCCACCACAACAGTTTTAGTCAACTTTAACATTGGATATTTTGCATATCCTTTACATAATCTATTTTTTAATTATGTGTATATTAATAAGCTTATTATTATGTTATATTTTGCTTGCGCTTTAATTACACTTGTGTGTAGATCTACATGATTCATGCATCAATTAAAATCACATGTATGCTAATGAGTATATGTGCTTTCTTTACACTCTTACATTAAAATACTACATGCACATAAGTCAATCAAAAAGGCAGCCTGTAAAGGGAAATAAAGAAGTCCAGATAAGAGTTGGATTGTATACAATAATTATTATTCAAATGGGAATTTCGATTTTGTTGTTTGTGCTCTTCAAAATCCAGCATTGGAGTTGTACCCGTTCACGTGGATCGCCATCTCCAGAATATTGTCCTGCTAATATTGCTGGTTTTTATCTGGAAGGCCACTCAATTGTTGCAGCTGAACTTGTGAATAACCACTGGAATAAGGAAATAATAAAGAAAATATATTTGTAAAAGAAAGCAAAATCGATATCATGATATAGGTAAGTAACAAATAATAAGAACTTACAGAGGATGCATCGTTCTAGTAAGGTTGGCAGATGTTTCTTGTTTTTGCCGGCTGACCGGTTGTATTCTATTAGTACACTGTCAGAAATGAATGACCCTAAAATTATTCTCACCACTTTGCCGACGTTCTGTTAGCCGTACCTGGCAGCCCAGTATGTGACCTAAGAAATTTTTCAGTAAAATTTATGTGGACTCTGTGGGCAGCAAAACGGGGTCTGAAACACATGTTAATTAATTAAATGATAATTATGTAACTATCATTCCATATCCATGTATCCACATACCACAGTAATATGAGCAGCAATGGAGTGAAAAGCATACTGCAATTGATTGATCGTTGCAATTGACATAAAAGAGATGCCAATTAAAACAACAATCATTTTCACACAATACCTCATTCGAGTTGAAATTCATAAAGTATGAGGCATAACTAAGTTTTTCGGCTCAACCCAACCCATTTAGGTGATACAGGTACTAGTTAGAAGCCCAAGACCAGGGATTTCTGACTGTGTGTACTGAATTATGCCCGTATTATATATAGATAAATTCAAAGGATACTTTATCCTGCATTCTACCATAGGCAACAGTAGAATTATAATTATAAAGAATTACAGTTATAATTTCCAAGTGTAACGCCCTGGCCCGACCTGGTCTTGAACCACAGACCTTGACCTCTGTGATTTTAACAGCACAGACTCATCACTATACTAGTGTGGCCATCGGGCACTTTTTATGAGTAAAGGTAGATGAGTGAGTGAGTGATGGGGTTTTACGGCTCCACCCAACCCATTCGGGTGATATGGGCGCCAGAACAGAAAGCTCGGGACCAGGGTTTCCCCCTACTCTTATCGATAAATCCCAAGGGTTCTTTATCCTGCATGCCACCATAGACAGTAGTACACAGCGCCCGGCCTTGTTACGCAGTTGGGCAGCACTGCAGAGTCACCAAAGAATTATAATTATAATGGATTACAATTATAATTCCCAATCATAACGCCCGTGGCCTGATCGGATCTCAAACTCAGGACCTCGACCCCCCCGGTCGGCATAGGATTGCAGACAGCGGTTTAACCCACTGTGCTATTCGGTGCCCCTTGTAAAGGTAGGTAGAATATCCCTTATTCAGTCAGCAATTTAGCGACCACCTAGGATTTTTATTCCAATGATCTAATTTGATTCAGATAGTGACCCTGGATCAAGTGACCATCATTAGTCTGGCAAAGATTATGTGTTTCATGTGCACAGTCACTTATGTCTAGTATGCTCCATGGTATGGCACTGTTTTGAGAAATACTCAATAAATATATAAAATAAAGAGTTTGAAAGACAAAAGTTACTTCTAATTGCTCGGGTTCATATGTATTTATTAATATACAAGAACATATTAGTATACATCACACCAATATCTAAAACAACCCTAGGGAAATGCTTTGTTCAGACTTCCATATTTCATGATTTTTCTCAAATTCCAAGGGTGTGTGATTTGCTCAAACATGGCTTTCTAATATAGTTAGGAATCCATAAAGACATTCCCCAAATTTGGCCTGATATGTCTGTAAAATAAATTTGTAAAGAAAATGGTACCTCACCATGTTTATTTTTTTCAAGCTATGTGTGTTTCCTTATACCCCTTTTTTGTCATGGTCGAAACTCAGTATTTATTTTTATTTTGAGACGTTGTTGAAGTGTTAACCATTTTTGTCTTGCATAATAATAAGCACACACAAGAAATATGTAGTATTTGCATGAACAAATGATGGTCCACTTATCTGGGATCACTATCTAAATCAAATTAGACCATTATAATTAAATTTCTCAGTTGTCACCAAAATCAATGAAAATGAGATATTCTACCACAAACACTTATTCTGTAATGTCATCCAAACCTGAATGCCCAGAAATACCAATACTACATTGAATACGTCCAATCACCATTATACCCCTTATCAGACTTATCTGCACGCTAAATCAACTAATGGAAGAATAATGTTAACACTAATATTTATAAATAGTTTTTCTGGCACTTTTTTTCTGGTTTTCATGCTTGTCATTTCTGACACTTATAATTATTGTTTGGAACGATCTTTTGAATATAAAATAAAAGTCTATTCTGTTCTCGACCATCACATATTTGATTCCAGGATTTTTTCACATGTAAATTTTTAATTTTTAGAATTAACAAAACTCAGGGAATTCTATGAGCTCCGAGAATGCTATGAGAATTCTATGGGAATTATATTTATAGTGTAGTGCTACAAGGAAACACACACACACGCTGGGTCAAGGTGACTAACCACTACCTACCGAAATAGTGTTCAGTGTGTAGTAATTAAATTTAAATAATGCTAATACCCGGGGCTTTGCTCAATCATGATTAAATTGACACACATAAATAAATATATCCGGAACACATTGGTTGAAAATATAACACTCATATGTTATGTTGATTGCACTGATTGCAAACTCAAAAATTAATGTCAGTGAGTGCTCATACATTTTCATCAGTTGAAAACATGAACCAATTGTAGATTCTCCAACCATTGTTTCCAATGGTATTCAAGAATAAAGCAACTTCATACTGCCTTGGCTGCTGAGGGACACCTGTGAGAATGCTGAAGTTATTCCAATTATGATTGAATATTCTCCAATTGTCCCTTAGTTGGTCATTCAAGGCCTATATATCTCAAGTGGGTGGATACCGGGAATATGAGGCTGTGTTAAGGCTCCGTCAAGTTTTTCCTTCAGTAGATTGTCTTGTAGTTGATGTTTTGACATGTTGACAACATGTGGCAGTGTTTATGTTCAACACGTGGGTTTGTTGCTGTTTACAATCGACGGAAGTTGAAGTTCCATAGGTGGGCACAAGATGGCGACCTTGTCGTTGGAGTTGGCTCTGCTTTCTGATGACGAAATGCAGTTTTAATCGTGATAGTAGACTTAAGACTTGTGACGGCTCAATGAAAATAAAATGCGACAGTGTCAGCAAACAAATAGACTGTTTGGCTCTCTCACATTAAAGTATGAATTTCATGTCGGATAGACGTTTGTTTTATAATTCGCGCCAAACTACAAATGGCTCAGCTTGTGGACATATCATATGAGCTTTTGCAATGAGGAATGGGGATATTGGCCGAGGTCTCATCTTGTAAGGAAGAAGCTCGTCTCCTATTTATATTATGAGTTGTAATTTTTGTTCTCATTGCCATTGTGTTCTGTATTCTTTTGATATCATTGTACATGTTTTGCATGAAATAAATTATTATTATCGTTTTTATTATAATTATTTGTATATTTGTGGTTCAAGCACATTTTTTCGCTTGGCGTTTTGGAATTAAGAAATCTTAAGATCGTAAACCGGAAATGACATATTAGTTGTAAACAGATGGTCAGCTGCGTATCGCCAACTTTGTAATATTGAATAAGTTAGCGATGTTGCGCAATAGAACAGCATTTGTTGATGCATTGAAAGCAGATGGTTTTTTTTTGCACATTACGATAAACTGACGCTCCGCCTTTGGTGCTCAAAACTGCTGATTTATGCCTTGTGAACACACTTTCTCAATTTGACAGCAACCACGCCGCTGGATCACATCGGTGGAAAGTTTGACACATACTGACATGGCATCGCATATCGGTTGGAAAATTCAGGAGTAAATATTATTTACTGATCAGTATTGGCTTTGACATTCTGCGCCTTGAACCTTTGACGAGATCGTCATCTTGGATAAAAAAACTTCAATCATTAAAGATGGTTGCTGTGAACTTGGACAAAGCATCCGCACACTGGCCACTCTCGTTCGAGAGTTCTGATGTTGATTGGTGTGAATCCAATTTCCAAATAACTAATTCCGTTGCTGAGTTCTGGAACACGGTGATTTTCATTTCATAGGTGAATTGAATTGAATTAATTTAATTCATTTTTAAACTTTCAGATCAGCAATTTTTTGTTTTTCATTCTCCCCCCAATTTTGATGCACATAAATCGTGATTATTCTTCGAGAGTGAGTTGGGGCGTGAATGTGGTTTGGGCACTGCTTGGCATTGTTGGAGTGGGATCCGTGTATTTCCACGCCACCCTGAGTCTGGTCGGCCAACTGCTGGATGAGATTGCCATCATTTGGGTGGTTATGGCCGCCATTGCGATGTGGTACCCCAAAGAGTACATGCCACCCTTCATTCACCAAGACAGGTCAGTTGAACCTCAGTTGGTGAATGACATTTGACACATTCCTACAGGAAGTTGTTCCAAGGCTGGGTCGTGGTGTTTGCATTTGTGAGCACAGGCCTCGCTTGTGTGAAGCCAGCCATAAACTGTGTGGTGCTCTTCGTCCTTGGAGTCCCAGCAACCGCTCTTTTGGTGCTTCACTTGAAGCGGTGAGTCATCCCACGACTGAGTTCGCATCTGATTTTGATTTCTCCGCAGGTGCCACAATGAGCGTGTGTACAACCTCGGCATCAGGTGTGCTGTCACTTGGGTGTGCGCGGTCGTCAGTTGGGCCACTGATAGTCTGTTTTGTGCCCAGTGCAAGTGGATCGGGTTTCCATACATGCATTGCTTCTGGCACATCTTCATTGCATTGGCTTCGTACCAAGCAATTGTCCTTTTCGTTTATTTCGACGCCATGCATGAAGTTCCTGAGATGCGTCCGGTTATGCGATATTGGCCATACGATGGTCTTGGTATCTTTGGAATTCCCTGTGTTTTGCTAGAGAATAGCGGCGAAAGCCTCAAGATTCCTCATTTTAAAGCGCATAAAGTCCTCTAGACGAGCGTCTGACCCTCAGCAATTACACGTAGTATTCTCGCTTCTGTTTTGTTTGTAGAAGTAGCGTATATTTTGTTGCATGCATATTTTGTACTCGGTATATATTGAACCTTTTTATAGTATTGTCTGTTTTTATTTTTGGGGTATGATTTTTTTTAGCTCCAAGTCTTCCCAGTGAGAAGGTCTGCAAATTATTCGGCTGTTATGGGAACGCATCACAATAATTTATTCAACAGGTTATGCATAATTTATTCGTGTCTGCTCAAATATTTACCCATCCTGCTCAGTTTGGCGTTCAACTTTGAAAAGGCGGAATCTCATTTCGTGCGTTCAATCGATTGATAAATCATGCGTACAAAGCATCCTGTTTTTTCATATGAGGTACGTTGCTCCTTCTCATCAATTAAGAGTTAATTATCTTGAACGCTCCATGTTCAATTAGCTTAGAATTAGGGGTCGTTGCACTTATTTTCCTTTGTTAGGTCAAATTTACTTCCTTATCCTACAGCATTTGAGGCTAATTTTACTCTCCTTTCTCTAGTCACTTTTACATTTTAAACATTATTTTTCTGTTTAAGTTGTGTATCACTGGGTTAATTGTAGTTTGTAAGAACATCTTGTATTCAGCATAATATGATTATCCATGTTGAATCCATTCCAAAAATAAAACAATTATTTTATGATTTTATAATCAACGAAATCCAAAGGTTGTAAACTGTGTCCTCAAATGGATATGCATTTTTGCTTTGATTCTGTTTTCCCTTTTGTTTACATTGTATTTGGTTGCCATGGCAATGCATCAATATGATTTGTGAATATTTGCCATTGATTTGATAGTTCTACCGTTGTGAGAGATCTTGATAACATCTAGTGTTGTCTATGCAGGCGTTCAATATCTCACTTGTTGCCAACGAAGTATTACTCAAATTCCTCCTTTTCCTAATGCAATTATGTAACATCATAGTCACTTCTTTTTATCTTTTTTTCTCTTTCCATCTCTCTATCATATAACCTTTTTTTCTCTTTTTTTTTTTTTTAATTTTGAATAAACTCTGCAGACTTTCTCTCTTCTTGTCGATTGTCTATTATTTTTTCGTGGGATCACGAAATTGCACACTGCAATCGATGAGTTTTATAGCCAAGCAGTAAACCCTCTCAAAGGTTATGACTCAAATAGGGTCATAAATGCATTAAATTAGCTTGAGGGGTTGGTGTGAGTGTGGGTTATTTCGATTGCAAACCATTGGTCAAATGCAGATCAGAGGCCTGTGCATTTAATTAGCAGATATGTTGATGATAAGGCAGTCGTTGAGGGATTCATCTGTCTGGTCAGCAGATGCCGGTCTCTTTATTTTTGCAAATTAAATCTCACGTATGATGACGACCTTTCGCCTTTATAATTCCTGGTGGTACTAGCAGAACACTGATCCAAGGATGTTAATATGACTGGATTGCTCAAAGCGGTTTTGGTGCGCATATACCCCCGGCCAACATGCCTCGTTCTGAATTCAAATGACGTCACACCAACTGGTTCCGCGTCGTAGTAACGAGAGTGTGAAACTGAATTACTAGATTTCTGTATATTTCATGACCTAGTCACCGTGAATAGTCTTGTGGATGACTGCCTATACTCATAATACTGTGAGTCCTATGAGTAGACCTTATTGAATAATAATATATTGTCTACGTACATAAATAACACGTTCAGCGCTTACTCACGAAACTGTTACTAGTTCAATATCTCGGATAATCACAGACAGCGACTCAGCCACATGAACTTAATTTGTTGTTTCCTCGTTCATATTCTATATTAATTAAGGAATTCGTGATGAAGTCCAATGATCTAAATAAATCGGGCGAGACCAAGGACGTCTCGCGGTATTATGACAGCTACATTAGCACATACTTTATTACACTTTAACTCTCATTAAGAAGTGCCAATAAGGTCCAAATACAAGTATAATTAAAGTGTCTTATTTCAATCTTATAGACTCGTTCATTTGGAACTCAACCTGAAATATTGCCTGAGGAGCCTTTGCATTCATATTG
>KB301531.1:189231-232225 GCA_000328365.1 Capitella teleta
GGGTGGGACTATACATACACCCTGTCCCTGTGTATGAAATGTTTTCTAATCATTATCATTTATTAATTCAAGAAGTTGAAACGGTGAATGCATTCTTGATTAATGAAGATTCTTTCACGGCTGTCTTTTCTCAGATCAACATGTGTCAACAGATGGCTCAGCCAACTTTATTCCATTATCCTTCATTATCCCAGCAAACTCTGCAACACTCAATGAGAAATTGCATAGGGAGGGGATCACCAAATGTACAACAAGTGCAGCCTCATGTTTGATGCAAAGTCGATTCTGGAGCATCTCGATTGGGACACAAATCGAATGGAAATGCTTGGATTAGTGGATTACGACAACTAAATTGTTTTTAAGTAGGTGTTTTATTCTCTTAATTTAATATCATTAGTATTTTTAACCAGGCCCATTGTGCTGGTTTTCATCTGTTACTGACATTGTATTACTGTTATCAATCATGTTCTTTTGAGTGCATATTTTATAGGGCTAGCATTATTTTTTATATACTGTATTTCTTGTTCATTGATTGAGTTCATGATCATATATTGAATCATATAATTATTATATAATTTTGAGCTTTGTGAAAATACCCAATAAGTGGACTTTAATGAGTTAAATGTAAGTACAAATAACTATTAAATGCTTCCTTATCGTTTTTTTTTTTGTGATTATATTCTGCAAGGAACCACAAAAAAATATTAAATTTATTATTCTCTGGTTAAACCGATAAAAACATGGGTTTTATTACAACTTTGACCGTTTCGTACGTTATGGTCGCTGAATGCGTTATGCCGAGGTGTGCGTTATGATCACCAAATGCGTTATACTTGTAGCATCTACTGCCGATTTTCGTGTTTCGTGCTCGTTTGCAGAGCCCCCAAGAGTGTAACGCGCAATGGCGGAATGCACCGTGCCTACAAGCAATCTAGGTAGTAGTGGAGATCATTGCACTGATCCTTGTTTTGCGTATTATAAAGTGCTTCTGACGAATTGAAAGCATCTGGTATCGAGGCTTGGCTCACCTTGTGACTGAGTATTTATACGCGTAACTCATCAAATGTATATGGTTATTCAGTTTATAGCATATGCATGCAGATTGCACCTCCAGCAAGATCAATCAATCGGTGTTAGATATACACGAATGAGGCAGGAATCAAGATCTGAAAATTTAAATAGGAAAAAATTAATTATGTTGAATGTTGAATTTTTTATGATTAGCAAAATAGAGAATAGTTGTATGTATTTTATCAATAACATGTAATATTACATATCAAACGTATGAGATTTGAAAGAAAACATAAGCATCATGTGACATGATCAGAGGAAGATTTACTTCAAATTGAGAGCAATCAGTACTCGTGACATTCCCCTCTACAGAAGCAAAGATATGTGCAGACCTGATATTGATGAGAAATACATTTATATGCATGGGCGCAAAAAGATTCACATGGGCAAAAATACAGTGCAAGAAGCGATCACGAGTTCAGGGGCAAGGATATACATGTGAAATGGTTAATGCGGCTCAAATGCTGATCCAGAGCTGTCATCCCCATTCATTTGGACTTGGCACGAGGGGATCCCGGATAAGAAGTCCTCTCCAAACGAATACACTCTGTGTGATCAAATTTGTACAGAAAGTAAAAATACGTAATCGACGTACAGAACTGGGTGAGATCTGAATAAATTGCTTGCCTTTGTTAAGAAACAAAATACTTGCTTGCAGCATTTACATGATCAACACTTCACACTCCATAGAGACGAGCAACGAATATTCCAATTATTGTCAACACCATGGCTAACAGAAGATTTCAACTCAAGTAGCCTAGAGCAAAGGTGAGATCTCGACAGGCATGCCAAGCGGACGCTTTTCCCTGCCCCCCCCCCCCCAATGAAAAGGAGAAAAGAAAGTGTATAACAACAAGAAATGGCGTGCCCAGTTCAGTTTTGACAGCTGAAAAAAGGCGTGGTCCCTCAAGTTATATCGCTTGGCCTCTCAGAGATCTATATACAATGTTTCATTATTTATCACATTATTATATGCTATAATAAGAACAGGATAAAAAAAAAAAAAAAAAATTATGCAAAAACCCTTGTTCAAAAAGGGTCCACGCTGATCGTTTAAACAGCATTTCTGACGCTAAAATCGGTATAACAACCGGAAATGGTCGGAGTTTTTGTGACTTTCAGTTGGTTTTACTGTGTCATAAACCAACCTAGCTACACGCAGTTCACATATAAAGATGAAAATATCTTGTGAATATGTTGCAGTACTGCAGAATTGTACCCCTTGTCATATTTTGTAAATGTCATTATTCTATCACCCCAGAAAGAATTGTTCCAGGAGAAAATTAATCAAAACTTAAATTAAGTACCGTAAAACTTCGATGTATCGAACGTCCGTCCCTCGAATGTCTCCTTGTGTCGAAGTGTTTTCGAAGTCCCGACGATTCTCATATACTTTACTATTAGCACTGACATCCGTCCCTCGAACGTCTCATTCTCGAATTTATCCTTGTGTCGAAGTGTTTTCGAAGTCCACGAGACATATTTTCGATCTGTAGCTCGAAGTCGAAAAATTCGATGAGCATATTTCTCAGTTTGATAACTTCAAAGAGAGAGTGAGAGAGATAGTAAGTTGTTTACAAAGCATCAAAGGGGCACCGGATAGCGCAGTGGGTTAAACCGCTGACTACAATCCTATGCCGACCGTAGGGGTCGAGGTCCCGGGTTCGAGGCCCGATAAGGCCACGGGCGTTATGATTGTGAATTACAATTGTAATTCTTCGGTGACTCTGCAGTGCTGCCCAACTGCGTAACAAGGCCGGGCGCTGTGTACTTCTGTCTATGGTGGTATGCAGGATAAAGAACCCTTGGGATTTATCGATAAGAGTAGGGGGAAACCCCGGTCCCGGTTCTGGCGCCCGTATCACCCGAACGGGTTGGGTGGAGCCGTAAAACCCCAATCACTCACTCACAAAGCATCAAAACATCCCCGCCCCCACAAAGCAGTCGGCAGCCTTTATCTCTCCTCTGTTTACGCCGCGACCAGAGCTTTGATTGGCTGACTCCAAAGATCAACGGACCGTGGATCTCAACTAAGCTATAAGGCATATTGTTGTTGGTGTATTTGTGATGATATTTAATGAATGCCGACAAAAAACCGCGCGCATTCGAAGCTAGATTTAATTAAAGAAATCCAGACTTAGATCTGCACGTTGATAAATATTTGTTAATTCAAAGTTTCAATCTCAATTTCTCCTATAATCATTTCTTTGGTCTAGATTTCTCGTAAGTCAAGAGATCACCGTTCATAGTTTATGAGTTCATACCGCATGCAGTTAATCACAACGTCAGAGCACGATTTGGAATCATAACGGTCATATCATAACGGCCTCGATCTATCCCTCGAAGTATCCTTGAGTCGAAGTATTTGAGCTAACCCCACGAACTTCGACACATCGAGGTTTTACTGTAGTTTAGAATGCATCAGGATCTGTTGGAATCGACAAAAATGAGAAAATATTTACGATTAAAATCTTACTAAATTAACATAGTATAGTCCTATTTTTGAGACTCATAATTTGAAACCCCAAGTATATGGGGGCTCGGAAAGAAATGCAATTGGCTCCCTCTTGCTAATGAAAGATGAGGGGTGAAAATACCCCATGCACAATTATTTTATTGGCATTTTAGCATCAAAAAATGCGGTATAAGCTCACTTACTGGATATAGTTTTTTTTTATAAGTTTTGATTGGTTTTATTTTGTTGAAAAAACCCTAAAACGGCATAAAAATATTGTAAATGCGTTGCTTTGTTGTGGCGTTATACGTATACCCCTGTCATATTACAGGAAAGTCAGTATTTAACCGCACTCCCCCTCCCCCCCCCCCACAAAAAAAAAGAAAGAAAAAGAAATCAGTCAGAGACGTGAACAGGAATCTTTTATTTGGTAATTAGCGGGAGAAATAAGGAAACGAACGAAATCAGAAATTAATTGGAGATTATATAATACACTCAGAAAGAAAATATTAACGTTTTACGCATTAACTATCTTTAATGCCATATATCATGTAAAATATTGATCTGACATCATGCAATTATGTCAATTATAGAAAATGCTGGGCTATATATACAGAAGGACCCAGACAACTAGTCTTAATTGCCAAATTACATAATTTGTCCGCAAGCGTCGGATTTGACCTCGTTTCCCAAGAACTGTTTTATACTTATTCATTTAATTACAAGCTCTGTCAGTTGGCATTGTCTCCTAATGCACATATCAAATTACGCAACGTTTCTCAATAATCAAATTTTAAGACTTTAATAATATACAAGGAATAGAGTTGAAATGAATATTTGGGTAATTGAGTCCTGCTTGGCTGATCATTAATAACATAACCCTACTGCTTGGAAAAAAAAAAAAAAAAAAAAAAAAAAAAAAAAACCCCTTACTGCATTGAAATATACTGCATAGCTCTGTCGGTTCAACAGCAATGTCTTCAATTACATGGCAACTGCGGGGCGGGGGGGGGGGGTCGAAATAAAAGCAATAATTTTATTCAGATTAGGTTATTCACCAGAATGACAGATCATTCTTAATTTGAATCAAAGTAAGACATGAATGTGAGGAATTTCATCAGTCCCCCATCAATCTGAAGTTCCCCCTTGGCATAAGCAGCACGAGGACTTATGAGCTTCGCCACAATGGTTTTGAGGACCACGGAGGTACATGTCAAGGATAAATATGTATTTTTTGGTTGCTCGTTACACCGGATCACCCGCAGAACAGAGTCTTCCAGTTGCAGCAGATATGTTTCCTTGATATCAGTGAAATTCATCACCACGTCAGCTCTAATACCATCCACAATCTCAGCTTTCAGCAAGGTCTTCATCGAAGTTAGGATTTTATCAACTGGCGTAGCCATGATGAATTTCGATAGGTTTTTTATATTGTCATCGACGCGGTTGTCGTCATCCAATGCAGACTCAAGGTAGAAATACCTGGCATTGACACTAATCTGGTCAGCAGCAAGAGCTCTGAAGATGTCTCTACGTAGGAGTTTTGCTGCTTGGTTGTTGCGATCCAGAGTGAATAAAAAAGACACCAATTCCAGAGCCCATTGGTTGTCTCCAGCCTGAAAAGCTTGCTCGGCATTTCGCTGCAGTTGTTGCGCTCCGATCATTTTCACCATCCGCTGAGCTCTCTCTTTTGGCATTAAAGGGAATAGTTCAACCGGGTTACCATTAAACCAGCCTACATATTGCGTGTATACACCTTTAACCGACCATGGTACCATCCCATAATATTGACCAAGGTAAGGGTCATTCTTGAGATGCTCGGGTAAGCGTACTCGATTGGCCATTTCATCGGGAAGCAAACCCTGGTTGATGAAGCGCACTGTTTGATCGTGAATCAACTGGATGGCGTTACTGTATCTTTTGAGGGTCCGGGTGATGTTCTCAACCCCGACGATCGGAAATGTGTGACTTGGCACGACGTACTTTGGCTTGTAGTCCAGAATTCGCCGCACGGAGTCACCCCAAACTTGGACGTCTCTTGGAGGGCTGCCGCGTATGGTATAGAGATTCGGGAAAGCATTGTATATATTATCCCCGGAGAAAAACACTCCCCTATCAGGCAAGAACACTGCTAGGTGGTCGTTGGTCTCTCCAGGCATGTGAATGAACTGGGTTCGGAGCCCTGCAAGAATGTGTCAGAAAATGACGTCGAAATTACATTCCTTTACCATTGATCATTCTCTCCTCGAAGTCTCCTTTGATTTTGATAGTTGGTGGAAGTTCTGGTGTTAGAGCACGAGACATTTTTAGTTTCGTGCCAGCCCCTCCACCTATAGCCGCGTTATTGTTGAGATCCACACCGAACTGCTTGGCCGACAGCTGGAGTATATGACGACCAAGCTGATCATATTTATGCAGTTCCGTCTCCCACAGTTCATGACTTATGATTTCTGGTGGCCTTGTAGGGTCTTCGATGAATGACTAAATGAAACAACTATTCATGCATATTGTGAGGTAAGATATTAACTAACGAGGGCTCCTTTGCAGTGGTCGGCATGATGGTGAGTGTACACTATATGAGTAATAGGCTTCGTGGTGATGTTCCTGAAGTTCGCCAGAATTCGGCTGGCACTGGTGGCGTTCTCAGTGGTGTCGATGATCAGAAGACCGTCTTCGCCTTCCACCATGATGGAGTTACCAAGAGCAAAACCAATTGCAACCCAAACTCCATCAATGACCTTCGGGCAATGAAAACGTCTGCACCATGCAGGTGGTTGGGAGCCTTACCTTCAAAATCACTTCATCCTTGTATAATGCCGCTTGTTCCTTGAGGGCTCTGGGAGCGTCCACTCCGTCCATGATGGGGTCATCTGTGTTACGTAACCATGTGCCCCTCATGTAGAAAATGGTCAGCACGGCAGTACAGAGGGCAAGGCTGGTTGAGAATAGCTTCACCATGACTCAGCACTCAAAAGAAACCAACACTAAACACACAAATTAACAGACATGGAAATACATCAACATGTTCTCAAGAAATATGTAACCAAATGGAAAAAAACAAAACAAAAAACAAACTGATCTCAACTCTCAATTTTATCCACAAATTTTGCATTTGCTTTAGAAATGTATATCATTTATTGCGTGAAACTCTGTACACAATTGAATATGATATCACATGTGGGCCAACTTTAGAATACGAGTGAAAAGAAGGAGAATTTTTGTTGTTGAGAAAATGAGTTTGTGAGCACATAAGCGGAAACGAAAATTCTAATTATATCAAGAAGAAGAAAAAAAGTTATGTCTCAACACAGAGAAACTGCAAAAACATTCTGTTTTGAGAAAAGTAAAAAAAAAAAAAAAAAAATAATATTTATTATATTTATTTATTTATTTATTTATTTATTTATTACTTCAAGCTTATGAATCGTGAAATTCAGAGAAAAAAAAACTGTTCAAACGCGATGTAAGAAGTTGATTTGTTAAGATATGTCATTAAAAGCTTTTCGGAAAAATTGTGTCTTAAGTTTTGATTTATATTCAAGTAGATGTGATGAGAAATTATATAAGGCATAGAAAGCTAATCATCTATAGCATTTACAATACATAACGTTTCATCATCAACTCCATTTGTGTATCGATCTTTCATACATTTTTGCGTTAATAATTTTCGGTTAAACGACACAGTTTGGGGGAGCATAGACAAACAGTGCTAATAATTCATAGCCACGTGACTATAACTGGTTTCTGCTAAAAGTGACCCACATCGAACCATATCATTTTCACTCGATTGGCACGAAAAGAAAAAAACCCGATAAAACGGACATGAAGCTGTGTGAAAAGATCAACAGACTGCATAATTAGGGGACATATTTATTTAGACCTCGCAAGCGGCGAGAGGTGCAGCAACCCACGACAACACGTTTTCCAAGCAACATTGACGCAATCAGATGATGAACTCAGGTTCCATATTGGACAGCCGTAGAAATGGCAACAACAAAATTCAAACAATTTCTTCATCACATCAGGGTGACAACAGCTAAATCTTGACATCAAAACATTGGTACGATGGTAGAGATCGTGACAAGAGTTCCTCACATTCTGAACACTGGCCCCATTGCCAACCTGAACTCACACAAGTGCTTAGAACACGAAGTGACACTATCAATGCGTGATCCATTTAACCTAATTTCGGTTGAGGGTACACCAGGGTGAATATTTTGGGCTAACAGAACGCTTTTCTTCAACAATCGGGCTCATTTCGGCAATCACGAACACACTAGTTCTACTAGAGCCTTGTGGTTCTGATGATATACGTGGGTACAGATATATATCCCTAACCCTCAACAGGTTAATTTGCAAGAACAAAATATTCAAGAGCAAGTATGTTTTCATTTAGATGACCAATAAAACATCTTTGGATTAAATGAAATTGGAGCTTTGGAGTTTCGTATTGGCAAATGGCTTAGCATAGTCTAATTTTAAATCATTCCGTATAACAAAAATAGTAAACATTAAATACGAATAAATTATGAGAAAATGTAAAATGAAGAGATATAAATAAAATTATGCACACACTGAATTTGCAAGTCAAAATCGACATTACAAGATATAAAATTTGTGAATAGATATAGTTGATGAGACCTTGTGTGCGTTTCTAGTTAATTCGCTATTCACGTGAGTCCAGTCGAGTCTAGACTGGGTGTCTACATTTTGCATTGCACTGAAGCTTGTCATGAGAGCACAAAAATCTTAAATAAAATAAAGCAAAGTTCTACGAAAACCCGGTGGATGCGGCACAGCTATAGTCGTGCGACGTGATAAAATACTTTTAAAGAGATTGAAATGAATTGATAATATACTAATTTTTCTATTCTTCACACATGGGTGAATTAAGCGAAGCTAATCAGGTGACCTGAAACATGATTGGCTACTGCCCCAGTCCCATATATAGGTGCCGGATCAACACTGACCACATCCGCTGGAAAACCCCAAAACCGGCACAGTTCATCCGGACCACGATCCCGCGCTTAGCTCTCCAGAACTGCAGTGTTCATCATTTAGGATTCTCAATTATTATGTAGCAAAATCGAGGCATCATTTGTGTAGAATAAAAGGGCACCAAACTGAAAGATACGAGGTGTCCCCGTGATCCGCGGATGCATGCCTAGCTAAAAGTCTGAACTTGTAATTGTAAATTAGCTTGCAGGAACAGATGCTAAAGCAAACGACTGGCGGATGGATTAATGTAAAATGCATGATATATTATTTAATTTATCAGTTACTGTTGTGAAGTTTATCGATCTACATACCACGCACGAGTCGAAGGAGAAGAATTTGGAGTCATGGAGATGGAAGCTGCTCAAGTAATCAGTTATGATGCACAATGTCTTTACATCTAATTATTTTGAGCTCAATAGCCATGTGTGCCGTTCATTGATGGACCGAAGTTCAAGCAAATCAAATTCGCTCGAAGCAATTATGAGGAGATTAATGGAAAGGTTGAACAGGTGAGTTCATTCATGTTATATGTGAGATAATAACATCGGTTATGTAACACAACGCAATTTATATGCACACTGCAGCACGCAAGTCAGGGGTCAGCCTGTGTTTCATGGTCATGAATGTTAATAATGTGTAATCAAAATCCCTCGTTTGCTGTAGGGTTCAGTTTGGGAGAATGACCTTTGGACAGTTTAGCTGCCAATCACAAAATGACCACACAAGAAAGCCAAACGAAGGTCTGCTAATATCTATTTTATTTAGAAAGCGCGGTGGTTGGGATGCAAGCATTTTTTTTCTCTAAAAATATCACTCAAAAGTTCCAGAAGGTACAGAGAGAAAGAGTAGGTAGTATCTACCTTTGGGACGATTAATATTACTAATTACACCATTTGCTGTGATATAAAAATGTGATACTTTTTTTTTTTACACCGTTTGTTGTAGGTTAAATATGATGAACAGTTGTTGCGGATGAAATGTAACAGACGACGGAACAAAACCTTTCGCAACCTAAAATGGCAGAAAAATAGCGAGATACCCATGGAGCGCAACCAGGACGAATGTAATGGATGTTTTGGATGACTTGAATCGATGAAATGAAACATGTTACACGAGAATCCGGGAATCCGTTTTGATGTTGTTCATAGAAGTAGGATTTCCTAGTGCAGACAAATAACTTTAAGAATGGCTTCGCGAGGGGGAAAGGAGGGGGGGGGGGGTGCAGGCGATGACGTCACGGCTTTTCCACTCCATACATTACACACACATTTCCTTTACATACCTCTCTGAAATGATAAATCAGTCCAAAATGGCTCACTAAATAATGGATATTTTACCTTAATTGTAAATTTTCCATGATCACATCTATGATTATAGTACCTTTTTAAAAGACATATATGCGATATTTCATTGTTTTCGGAATTCAATGTGCATATGCACTTTACAGTTAAATCAGCCTCCATTCGTGTCTTTGATCGGACTTAAACCAACTCTTCGATAACAATTATGTTATAATAAATTATAATAAAAACACACAAACATAATTGAAATCTTTTTCATTCTTTGTGGTCGGATTTTTATAGACATTCATAAGGCCTCAAATAGATGCTTATCAGCGCATCATCGATTCGTGAACAAATTGTAGTCATCTGAAAATGTGACTTTTAAGTGCTATAAAATGGAGACGGATAATAGGCGTGAAATATTCAATATTAAAATACTGATGTGAAAAATGAATAGTGAAAATGAATAGTAAAAATGAATAGTGAAAATGAATAGTGAAAATGAATAGTGCATTTTGTCTTTGAGGTAATAATGCTGCAATCGTTAACCTCGGCATGCTTCCGTAGACAGCCACTCACTGTCAACTGGTAATTGTATACGCAATATGCCGGTTATTCAATAATTCAAAATTCAGGGTTGCAAATGAATGGAAATGAGTATGAATATAGCATGAATAACATAATTAATCGATTAGGTAGTGGACTGTTAATTAGTTGATCGTTAGGTAGTACAACTCACTTTGAGGAGGCTCCCTTTTGTCTTGTATTGAGTCAATATCAGAAGAAACCGGCAGGTGTGTTGTGGAACCGACAATGTGTAGCAATCTATGCTTTTCTGTTCACGCCAAACAGACCCTGTTCTTTACACGCTGTGCTCAGGCCATGAATAGTGATTGCTCTGCCTGTCGCCCCCTTTTGGATCCCAACGAGTGAGTTGCTTGGTAGATAATTTAAAGAAATGACGTAGCTCAAAATGATTAGGATATAATTGAAAAAATAGTGAATGTTAAATAAGGAAGCTGCATCTGATCTGTACTGCATAACTAATGTTATACTGTCTATATTCTGTCACTGTTCAATTGAGCCTTCCAATTTATATATAAATAATATTTATACATAGTATTATAGCCCCATTATTCAGTTTAGTTGCAGTGAAATAATATCTTTTGCAGAAAGCTATTTACCAGTCACTCCTGTTACGTCGCCGTAGGGTGTTCACGATCGACAAAGAATCACAATCCAATGAAACCGGACTCAGTGATTTATTCAGATGACTGCAACGCATGTGATCACATAATGAATTTCTTTTATAAACACATGTCGTTTAGAACGGACCAGGGGGAGGGTTGATCGCATGATGTCCATTATGCAATATACAATATAAATATCACATGATTTATATCAGCTCCAGTTACGAGCTGAGACAATCGAAGCGGTCAGGGTACAAAAGGGTAGTTAAGTTATAGGATTTTCTCTCTTATACAATTATGGCGAGCAAAGTTATGCAACAAAAATGGTTATCTGAAAGTGTTGATTTTGAGATATCAATGACCATTCATGACAACTCCCTCCTCGCCATTCTGCGATCTGGATTGAATACCAGTAGTCTGGTACATGCAGTTACGTTTGTTTTTGATGGCGCGAATCGCTATAGCGCGCTCAGTTTTGGGGTTGTAGACTGTTTCGGACGTTATTGTGCTGCCTGCTGATTGGTCGATTGAATAAAGCGGAAGTTTTTAAAACCATGGCGTACATAGACCTAGCGAGTACATGCAGTTAGACCGCGCAAGGCCCTCGAAATACCGACACGCAATCGGTAAAGCGGCGGAAAAGTGGTGCAGAGGCATTTCGTTCCGCCGTTGAAGTAGGGCTTGACTTAAAGTTCTTTCATATTCAAGTAGATTTTTTTGGTTTCAAATGCTTTGCATTGTGATTTGATCCTAAAGTCTCAAAAGCAAGGAAGGGTGTTAATTGGAAGTGCATGTGGTTGAGTTATATATTCAAAGGAATTTTCAATGCAGAAAAAAAGTACAATAAAGACGAAAGAGGTCGAGATGAAGGTTATTTAGCTTTATTTGAATACTTAAATGATACAAACTATTGATTAGAAATACCCATGAATTTTGCTATAGTTATATTCACTCAGTCACAAATCAAGGTTAACAGTATTTTGACGGTAATATTGAGCCACTGAATAGTGAGGTGTAATGAATCAAGAAATGCGTGGTTTAAAGATGGAAGGAAATTGGCATATGCTTCTCTCCATGGCATTTTACTTTACTTATACTGTAGCGTAGCTTATCTTTGATAACTCTTCACAGGGCAATAGACACAGCCTTTGCATTTCTAAGCTATGTCGTTTTTATTCATCAGCTTTCAACGCCGATTCACTGGCGCCGCTAGAGAAGTGAAGAAAGTACACGTGTAACATTTTCGTTTCTAAAACAAAGCTCAGTGTCTCGGAAGTTGGTGCTTTATTAGTGATAAATACATAGGCCTCATTTCAATTACTTTGCAAACGACCAGATTGCCATGTCGCAACCTTAAACAAAGGCGCAGTGACTTCATCTATTCAATTAATTATACAGTGCAAAATTATCAATGCCGATCAATTTAAGTTTGTCAGAGGCTTTCCTCCAACGAACCGAATCAATGGAATAGTCATATGAGCGACCAATTAAACGGTAGAGTAATTTATATGTTAATGACTGGATTACGTCGTTACAAGACGGCATTTTTAATGCTTTAACATCGTTGAGTCAGAGCAAGACTATTTGGAATCCAAATCTAACTGAAACAGAGGGATTAACAAAAATAGGTTCTGTTTCCTGCTAATTGCGTTGGTGTTGATAAGCATACTCTCATGATAATTGTTGAATCGTTTGATAAAGTTCTTCTGTTTAGTATAATGACTTGCACACAATAACACCTAATATTATTACTAAGTAACTGATCTAGTAACCACAAATGGGCCAGTGCGCCATGCTTGTCGTCTAAATGCATAGCCTCAGCACAAAAACATGTGCACATCATATAATAACACGATGCTTCAGTCATAGTATTACTTGGCTAATCAGTGTGGAACAAATGATTAAACCGACACGAAATCGCCAACGTTATTCAAGGATTAAATTCCACAACTTTAAAGTTGCCATGAACTCTCATGATCCGCTTGAATATAAAAATAAAGCCTATTGAAACGATTTGTAACGCATGAACTGCTCAATAAGTCTTTAGAAATCACATGAAAACACCATTTCCATAAATAATGACCCAGATCAATAAAAACTATTTAGATAGAGCATAGTTGCTGGATATATGAATAGCTCCTTAATTTCATTTCAACAAATGCGTCATCGAACAGAAAATAACGGGTCTACCATGGGTTGACCCCGTTCTGGATGCCTAAAAGTGAGAGCAAATCGAGACGAGTGACAAATTCGGCAAGCTCCAGGTTAGGACTGGTTCAAGACAGGATATGCGACAGGGGAGGAATGCAACCAACCAATATCTACAGAGAAACTTTTGATATCGGCTCAGGTAATAGGGGCTCAGATCCCCATAAAAGACCCCAAATCCTTGTTACGAATATCCGGAGATCCGACTATTATATAGCAAAATAATGCTCACCCATAGCTAGCTATGGTCATCGCAGACTTCTTGAAGAAGAAAAAGGATCTCATGGCATGGTCATGGTTGGCATATTCCCATATTCGTCACCGAATGATCATTTATAGGATGAACTGAAGTCAGTAATTCCTCACCGTCTCCCGTCTCTTCATAATAGCAGCGAGATGATTCAAGACTGTAGCAACATCTTACAGGGCAGGGAATAACTGACCATGAAAATCCAACATTTTTACTTCGACCCCTTGTCGATTGTTCCTTCAATTAAACCAGGTTAATTCCATTTGTTTTCTTTGAAATTTCAGGAATATGTGCTCAAGTGGTTTAACTTAGTACAAACGAAAATTCGTGTCTGTGCAATGCATACCCGAAATGTGGTGTTGGCATAACCAAGGAGTTGCTTTTTTCTTTTGCACCTAAGTATATATTGCTCGTCGTTCTATCGTTGCTCCCTCTATGATCTAAGAAATATTGAGCCAATGTTAACAGCATGGCCAAAATAATTGAAGCAAATTTGGAAACTAAATATAAGAACGAAGTTAATATATATCAATAATTTGCCAGAAGGAAATTCAATTTCGATTTTTAAGATGCGCTCTTTGAGTTTTTATATGCAGTGCCTGCATGAGCAGCAGTAATGTCATCGTAAAGATTGCCAGCAATCATTGTTTTTATGACTACATGTTTTCTGTCATTATTGAAAAATACTGGAAATGTACATTTATGTTCTGTTTTATGTTCTGCTCTGCTCCGCTTTCATATTTGATGATTGTGATTGTGTGTAAAAAAATATTATAAAAAGTGGCCATAATGATGAATTAGCGACGATCGCTGAATCGTCAACCTTAAACATCTTTGTTACTTAAGAGATGACTTGACGTTTTGTTTTCTATTGTAATTTTTGATATATTTTCGATTTTTCTTTCGTTTCACCTTCCCATAATCTTGCATATTTATACGAATAAATTATTATTATAAAAACAATTTTCTCCGCCAAACCACAAACAGTCATGCAAATTGCATGCGTGCGCCCAACCCCTTTCAAACGAACACCTTGTGACGTTTTGAAGCAAGAGTGCTGTTTCACTGGTCTCCGGCGCTACCGAAAAGAAGCACCAACACACACCGATGAAAACTCACCCCTATTTTGGTACATCCATTTCACTCTATTTCACATGACGTCACTCGGAATTCCCAAGATGGCTCACAAGGCGAGACGAGTGAAAATGAATTCACAGTATTTGCTGAATACGACCAGTTGAACCTTATGTATTACTATAGATAGTAGCGAATGAGATACCAACTGTCATCGGTGTGTGCCTGTGTCATTATATAATATGACCAGGGAACCAGTGAAGAGTGCTGTATGTTTAGAAAGAGCGTTATTATCGCCATTGTGTGCAATCTTCCTTCCATAGACCCCACAGCGATAAGATCAACGAAGCATCACTGCCTAAATGATTTAAACACACAATATTTACTTTCTCAGTATGTTCTATTCACGTCGTTCTGGACCCTTGATTCACCAGAGAGCAGTATTGTGGTTCCACAGATATCATAATGCCCCGGTGAAGCAATAAACCGTTATGAAACACCACATCTGCTTGGTGAGGAGCATACCTTGCAACACAGCCGTTCAAAGCGTGCTGTGAACAGATGGTAAACATGTACAATGTTTCAAACACTTACAAATATTTATTATATGAGCATAATTTACCTATTTAAAACTTGCTATTTGGACTTTATATTGTGCGGGAATAATACAAATATCAATCAATATAATACCCCTGCGTTTGGTTGGATCTTGGGATGGTCATCCAATCGCTATAAGTCACTGTCCTTGTGTGCTCTCTTTGCTATTATACAGCCTCTCACGTATAAATTAGTTTTTGCCTTGTGAGGATTCTATGGAATTGGTAAACGATTAAACCTTTTATACAAATTGACAAACATAATTTTATCTGTCTGAGCCTATATCCTGGAAATTATTGAAATCTTTCCAATGTACGGCTTCTTACTGAAGAGATGCAAGCTGATAAAAAATAACAACTCATTTACTAGCAAAAAGGCAAAAAAATTTATCATAAAAACAATACCACTCAATAAATAATTTAAACAGAATATAAATAAGCGGATTATCAATAATTATATACTTTTCAAAGTAGTGCAATGAGGATGAAAATATGTTGACTTGTTTTATTTATTATTGTTTTTGTTTTTTAATTGTTATTGTTATAATTATTGTATTGTTTTATCAATACTCAGTAGTGTAGCTCTCGACGAAGCACATCCATAGCTTCATGGTATCGTGTATGGTTATTGACGGTGTGAGCCTCATCTCGACTTGGACTTATTGGACTGGATGATGTGCTATATGGACTGGAAAAACCACGGTCTATGAATGGGGCGGTTTCGCCCACTGAGATGTTTCTACCGTTCAAATGATCTCGACTGCTGGTAAGAACTGGAGGCGGAAGGCTGAGTGAGATGCCCCGGAAGCTGGAGTTCAGTGTACTGTCATAAGAATCCATAGACGCGTTCAGAACACGGTCTCTCTCGAGAGTGAGTTGCATCTTTTCTCCCTTCAGATTAGCGACTTGTTTCCGCAAGGCAGACAGCTCGTTGATCATCTGAAAGTGTTTTTCAGCCAATGCTTTATATCCATTATCAGCCATTATCCCTACATACTCTGTATCAATACTTGATGTGCTTGAGTTGAGATCAGCCCGATGATCTCTTTGAGTCGGAAAGAGTGATACCCCGTTGGACATTTTGGTAACATTCCGCATGGTGGTCTTGTGTTTGTTGAGGGCACTTTCAGCTTTGGTGTAGTGAATCCCAATCTGTTGCTTCAAGTACTGAATATGTCCATCATACAGACTGGTTTCATTCATTATATTGTTCAGGTTGGCTTCCACGTACTGCGGGTCATTGGAGGACAGATTGCAAGGAGCTTGAGTTTCAAGATCGACATTTTCAGCTATAACTTCATTTTCCTCATTTCCCTCACAATTTTGTAGACTACTGTTGGCCCTGTGGACCTTTTTGATGTGCTTCAGTTTCTTTTGAAACCTTTTCTTTTGATTCTGCATTTCATCTTCAAGTTTTTCCTTCGCGTTCATCAGGATTTCAATCAAGCGGTAAAAGTTATTCATCTGTTTCTTGATTTCTTTCCTCTCCTCAATCACGTCAGTCCACCGTCTTTGTAACTTTTCAATAATATCATTATGGGCCTCACCAAGCTGAAGTTCTTTAGCGGAGCCTTCGATGTTTGGTACAGGCTCACAAACGCCGTCAACCGCTGAAAAAAGTTCGCTTGAAGAAGATTGCTGTACCATTGCTTCCTGTGCCACGACGCGTTTCTCTCTGGCATTATCAAGCTCTTGCTGAAGGTGTGTCACCCTGTTGGTTATTTGCTCCAGCGCTTTCTCTTTTGCAGCCATCTGACGCTTCAACGTTACGAGCTCAGTTTCTCTCTCAAGGCGTTCGCGACTTGCTTTGGCTTGCGTGAGTTGCGCTTCTTCCTGGTGATCCATAACTTCTCTCTTGCATTTCTCGATTTCAAGGTTCATTTGCGATGTAATTGACTGAATCTCGTTTTCTTTTGCTTCCTTCAGCTGCCTAGTCATGTCAACGTCTTGCATTAGCTTAAAAACCTCGCTGTCCTTATCCGCAACAACATTTGACAGTTGTGTGAGTTCCATTCTGACATGTTCCAACTGAGTTATCGTTTCCGTTTTTTCCCTTTGTACCACAGTGATGCGTTGTTCAAACACATTTCGTTGTTTCTCAAGTTTCTCACACTGAGCTTTCAATCCGTGGTTCTGCTCCTTCAATTGCTGGCCTTCAACTTCAAATTTCAGTTTGTTCTCTTTCATTTCGTTGATGTCTGTTTTCATGGAGGTGGAGTCATTGCTGAGTTGGACCAAGTTGTCTCTGAGGGTGTTAATTTCTATATTCAATTGCTTATTTTCTCGTTCTAAACTTTTATTCTGCTCTGCATACCGTCCGCACTCATGCTTGAGTGAATCAAACTCTTCGACAAAATCTTCAAACTTTGCTGCGTACATCTTCTCGAGTTCATGTCGCTCTGTCTCATAGCTAGTACACTTGGAGGTCCATTCGTTAATCATCGCGTCTCTTTTCTTTACTCTGCTTATCAGATCTTCATTGTCCCTCTTGAGGTTACCCATCTCATGTCTGGTCTGCTCCAAGTCTTTCTGCAAAATGGCATTTGCTCGCTCTTTAGCTGATAAGAGGCTATCAGACTTGTTGAGCATTTTATCCTTGCTTTTGGTTTGTTCTGTTAGAGTCTGAATTTCTGTCGATTTCATCCTTAATTCCCTGTGCATTTCAGTGCGGATATGTTCTATCTCTCTTACGTGATTGATTCGTTCTTCTTCTTTGGAGGCTACCCTTTTCTTCAACTTGTCAATCACACCTTCTGCTCGGCTCTTTTCCATTTGAACCTCAATGACCTCTGCTCCTTTCTTAGCAGCCTCCGCCTCCAGAGCCATAAATTTCTGGTTTGCTTCTTCCTTGTACATGTCATACTCTCGCTTCATGGCATCAAACGTATCGCAGACTCTCTTGAACTCAGCCTTTAAACGTTCTTTGTTATCGGTCAGGGTGCGGCTTGTTTTCTCTGCGGTCTTCGCTTGTAGTCTCATCCTATCCAACTCCATCTTCATCTCGATGTTATCCTTCATGGTTGCTTCGAAGCCTTTTCTGATGTCATCTCTTTCTTGTCTCAGCAGCTCAGCTTCCTTTACCAGCTGCATCTTCTTCAAATCAAGAGCATCTTTCAATTCCTGGGTTTCTTTCTGCAGCGATTTGCATTCAGTATTCTTTCTCTGTAATGAATCCTCCATGTTATTCAAATCCAACTTCGATTTCTCACACATATATCTCAATTGCCTCACTTCTTGGTCAACGTGCTCATACGTAACTGACATCAACACCTTGTCTTGGTGTAGTTGAGCTCTCTCACGTGCATCCTTTTCCTCGGAGGTGTGCAACAAAGCTTTCAATTCGCGGAGGTCGGTGTGGATTTCTACTTTCTCTCTCTCGAAGGATCGGATACAGTTCTTAGTCACGTGGAGTCTCTGACGAAGGGAACCAAGCTCGTGTGCCAAACCGTCGTTCTCTTCCACCAACGTATGACACAAATTATCCGCAGATTTACACCTTTGCTTCGCCTTACACAACTTCACTTCAGCTCCTACGTGAATGATCTTCAGGAGATGTTTTTCATCGACAACATTCTTGTAAAGGTTTCGGATATCAATAACCTTTGAAGAAGTCATTGTTGCATAGCGTAACGCTGCAACCGGCAAAGAGCTGAGCAATTCTTGGATTAAGCAGATCAAGTGGCTAATCTCTTCATGCTATGGCCGAGTGATCGTCATGCGATCCGATCGCTTCTACAAACAGTTATTTGAGCTGACCAATTGGCTTTCCAATGAAAGCTCCCTTTGATCAGGGAATCGGCTTCTTAGCGGCTTATGTTAGCAAATATTTCAACACTTCTCTCAGTTAGGATAACTATTGTTTTATATGGTTCAGTGCCAAGTTAATTTGGATTCAATTCCTTGATATTAACGGACTTATGGGGTTCACAGAAACTGAGAACCTACGGAGTTTACGGACAATTAGATCTTTCTCTGGATTTATGGCATTTGTGATGGGTTCAGTTCTCCTTCGTCATTTTTGGCAGTGATTTATGGCTGGCCTCAGCCGACGTAGGTCAATTCTCACGTCTACCCTGTATGCGTGCATCCAATTCGCGTTATTTGTATGATAATACGTGCTTGATACGCGAGCCCATTGGCATGTTCTTACAATTTCTATACAACTTAGAACAGGTGAACTATGCAACTAATAATTCGAGTATTATGAAGCTCGAAAAAGCGCATGTAGTCATAGTGTGTTATGCTGTTAACCAATCAATGTTCCGCTTTTATAGAAATTACTTCCAGAATATTTTTTTGCATGTCATTCATTCGAATCTTGACAAAGGCGTATAAATACATATTAACTTACATATTATATTAATAAATACATACTAATTCTGACTGATTGGCTATTACTATTATATATACATTTCTGTCTTTTATTTTCTATGGTTCAACTTTTTTATTTAGCCTTTTTGTCCCTTGTATGTAAGTTGCAATAAACGTTTTACTTTTACCCATTTTTGCAATACTTATTTTAAATAATTAAACAGGTTCAAGTCTGATCACTTTATCAATGGACAGTTAGTCAGTCATGTTGCAATGCTGCTGAGTACGATGCTTCGGCACGGAGGATGCCCTGATGGAATGCTATTGTCCGTGTTAGTTCCTATTCCGAAGAACAGTCGCAGGTCCCTGAGGGTGAGCAACACCTACAGGTCCCTAGCCATAAGCAGTATGATTTGAAAAAAAATATTGACAATGTGGTACTCCGGAAGCATACGGCGATTATATCAACATCTCATCTACAGTTTGGATTTATACAAAGTCATTCAACAACGCAATGTACTTTTATTTTAGAAGAAATCATCGACCACTACGCAGCCGCTGATTCATCCGTGCATATTGTACTCTTAGACGCCACCAAAGCGTTTGATCAAGTGGACTTTGTGAAATTGTTTGGGCTTTTAAATGAGATAGGCCTCTGTCCCATGTCTTGCAGACTGATCATGAACATGTACCTACACCAGACGATGGTTGTGCGATGCGATGGAATGAGATCTGAGTCGTGTTACTACACAAATGGCGTCAAACAGGGACCAAAAAATGGTGTCCTGAGTCCTATCTTGTTTTACATCTATAGGCCTACCGATGTTCTGCTCGGCCGCCTCGAAGCTGTTGGTGTGGGTTGCTACCTAGGGCTTCTTTTTTTCCGGATCATTTGCATACACTGACGACTTGACGCTGCTTGCTCCATCGGTTGGATCCATGGATGCCATGCTCAGACTCTGCGAGGCTTTCTCAGCTGAATATGCCGTTAAATTTAATAGTACAAAGAGCCTCAGTATGGCCTTCAACCTTCGAGGGGCAAAATCACCTATCTTTCAGATAGCTGAGGACAACATTTCATTCGAAACGCCAGTGATGCTCTTGGACATACATATAGGGAACAATTATCATCGCAATAATATCAATAGGATAAAAAAGACCTCTATAATTATAGTCACAAATAAAATTACTCGTTTTTTTCCACCAATAGTTACTTCACGACGCGTACCCAACTATTCCGAACATATTGCTCTTCATTTTATCGGTCGCCATTGCTTCACCTTGATGACATCGAGCCCTTAGCCGTCTGTTGGCGCAAGTGCATTCGAAGCCTACTGCGTCTCCATCCGCACTCACTGCGCCCTCATCCCGTTCATCATTGCCAGACCCCACATCGAAGTGGAACTAATTGAAAGGTTTACAAAGTTTTGGCAGACATGCAGAATTAGCGATAATCCCATAGTAAAGATGAGCGCGTGCTTAAATGAGCGAAGCACATCCGCGGCGACACGAAACCTCCGTCTCCTGATGGCCAAAATCAATATTATAATTACGAGATGCTTACAGATATGGCCCTCCGCGAAAATCTTGTATCGGGGTTCAATGCGCGATGTGTTGGACCACATCTAGCTGAACACGTGAGCGAGGTTTTGGTGTCAACAGCAGATACCATTATTGAACTGTGGAGGCTGAGATCAGGCGAATTTGAATGTGTTTTGGATCCGGAAGAATTCAACGAAATTATGACTCACATTTGCACCGCGTCAATAGTGGAGACGCAGGCTTAGTCCTGTGTTGTGTTGTGTTGTTTTTGTTTTTGTTTTTGTTTTCATTGTAATTTGTATTCTATTACTATAACTAAATGATATATAAAACATATTGTAACACTTTTAGCAATATTATGACACGCTTTCCAACAACGAAGAAGTAAGTATCTTGATGAAAGCATGGTGTACTATGCGAAGAAAAAACATTATTATAGTAATTATATTTTTGAGTGACACAATTCACTTCTAGCCCTAGGCCATTCACCCCTCAGTTACCCTTATGGAATCGTGCCAGAACAGGATATAACCATGACTTAAATGACCATTATGACTAAAATGACCATTATGACTAAAATGACCATTATGACTAAAATGACTAAAATGACCATTATGACTAAAATGACTAAAATGGCCATTATGACTAAAATGACCATTATGACTAAAATGACTAAAATGACCATTATGACTAAAATGACCATTATGACTAAAATGTAGTTACACTATGATGATCACTTGTCCATATGTAAGCATCAGCTCTATACTCATCATCAGCTTGCAAAAGGTCTAAACATTAGTTGTATTGCTACCATTGCAGACGATTATGACTAATTTAGAAATATAAAATATGGGTTGATGTGGTCGCAAATTCTTGGAAGGAACCCTCGAGTACAGGAAAATTCTGAAATTGTGTGGAACAACAGAGACGCAATTTTGGTACAAACAACACAGGTACCCAACGGACCCCGGCACCTTTGATGCTCAAGAGCTCATTCAGTGCAGCAAACATACAAGCAGCCGATGCATGCATAGCTCTCATAGATTCCACTAAAGTCTTCGACAGGGTGGAGTACCCGGATCTTTCTAGTATTTATGTCTTCAAAGGCATCTACACCGTGGTACATGCAACACGATATTTACTCACTCTCTTCACTGACAAGCGACAATAAATGGGTTGTGAGACTTGGTTAAGATCGACGTTGCTAAAAACATCACTGCGAGAACGAACAACAACTGGAAAATGAGTAATGTTTAAAAACATTTATTGCTCAATCTTTAAAGAGAGCCCTTGAATTTATAAAGTAATAGGTATAGACAAAAGAAAATAATAATAATAATGTGGCCATGTGTCCGCTCACTTCAGAAATTACGAACTAGGGTATTCGTTATAATACGCCCGAAAAACGATGAAATTTCACACAAGAAACATTTCTAATAAATTGGGTAAATAATCATTATTTCACCAACAATTGAAGGGCATTTACGTAGTAGCGGAGATATTCAGGCGATTTTGCTACAACAGGCCTTCCGCGGCACATGCGCTCATGGAAATTTATGTGAATAGTAATTGATCATTTAATGCAAATTATAATGTTGTTCTGACATAATATTCCTCTTATAAATGGGACACAAACACCGCATATTCAGTGGTTCTGATTCTCCCGCCAAATAGGCTTGTTTATAATAATAATCTTTAAAATCACCGACTCCAGTAAAAAGAGACGATAGATTATTGTGAGTTAATTAAGCATGCTGCCTACAAAACGCTTGAATTTAGTCATACCCTTGAAACTGATACAACACTATATTAAGTAGTTTTGCCAATTCGTGTAGTCGGCAATTAGTTTTCACCGTTGACAATTGATTGGAGGCGGATCAATGAAAATGGGGGACATGACGTCATAATTAACACCAAAATCAACCAAAAATCAACCAAAAGAGTAGGTTAGGGGCATCCGACAATTTTCCTCTCTCATCAATACGCCTCGTGCTGTCTCGGATGGATCGAAGCTTATATTAAGCTAAAACTGTCATTTTTTCTTTGATTGGCCTACTAACTGACTAGGTCATTGAACGCACGAACACAGACAGGCATTCATTGTACGTTTATGTTTATACACACGTGCTGCAAAATCTTTAAACAGTGCAAGGGTACTCGCATTTCAAAGGCTGTTATTTCGCCCCTTGCAATCAGAAGAGTCGATACGTTGCCCAGCAAAGTGGATGATCTGTCTCGCCTGTCACAACTTGAGTTGACCTTCAAAGGGAAAGTGTCCTTGGGGTCAGTTTCAATCTTTTTGCAGTGTCAGCATACATCGATCGAATGGTTGAAAACGTCCAATTTTGTACTGATGTACATCAGAGGCACATTTAGAATAAAACACCTGAGGCTAGACCAAGATTTGTTAAATTAAATGAGCGATGCACACTCACTAAAAATATAACAAATTAATTCTCCCTTTTTTCAATAATCATTTGCACTAAAGAGCTGATATGTGATATCATATGAACTGACCTGTATTATACAATATTTGCTTGAATTGTGGGAAAGGTTTCTTAGAAGAAGGCAAGTGTCCACAAAGGTTCCGCACTCAATGCCATTGCAAGCAATGTTCAGAGCAGGTAATTTCTTTGTGCATAAAAACAACTTTCCTTATGCTTTGTTAATAAGATTCATTTTTATTTTCTTTCACGCAATTTTGCCGGCTTAGTCTGCTATTATATTATGCTATCTTCAAACCAGTTATTACGCAATTATACATTTATTTTTGCAGGTGCGTTTGCATGAACACAAGAAACACACAAGAAACAAAAATAAGAGAAAGTGAATTCAATAATAAAAAAACTTTCAAAATTATTCAAGTCAGTGCAACATAAACATTATCATTGTGATTCACTGAATCACGAATAAATATATATATAAATGAATTCAACTTTAGTTAATGCACCAAAAGAAACATCATGGCCAATTTTAATGCTCTATGATTTACCAAATCAATATAATGTTTGTAATGTAACCAACACAATAAGCGCATCCAAGGATTGTGGCATAGGCAGTGCACTGCTATTGATTAGAGAGGACATCAGGTGTTGATGACTGCATCTCTAAGTGCTTCATTGCAGCCATATTCTTCATCTTTGCCTCTTCGTCGTCCATTACCTTAGTGAGATCTAATTTAATTCCACGTAGGCACAGGTACTCTCCGCAATCTCTTTCCGCTGAAGTTAATGCAATATATGGCGAGCACTACGTCCAATTCCCTTGCACGCGAAGTCTCTTCAAAGAAAGCTCTACGTTTTAAAACATCCGCTCTTAGTCAAAAACGTACACCGGAACACATTATATACAGATTTGGTCGACTATTTTATGTGAACAAAATGCAGTCGCTTGTCGCTTGTCGCAGGTCGCTCATAGGTGATTGAGGGCCACTGCACACCGTAGAGGTTTCAATGTAGAATTCGACGTCCTTTATGAGGCGTGTGCATTGCATCATCAGTTGCAATGTGCTGATGCACTTGGCACGTTTCCATTTACTGGATCAAACAATCTCTCGAGGATTGCCACGCGATGTTGGATGCTTATGGGGAATGTCTGCACTAAGATTACAATCGGTTTAGTTCTGACTTTCAAAGGACCTCTTTGAAGAATCTCTCGCAGATTATACATCACCGAAAGAAACAAATCGAAGGATTTGGTTTATTTGGTTCTGGAAACGCTGACGAGGAAGGCAGATCATTCAAAGGCCAGTTTCAACTTAACTCAGTGCAAAGCCTATTGAGGGCGATTGACTTCAAGCAAGGCATGGATGCAGTAATTCCCCATTCGTTTTGGATTATACACGGCAATAGAAGTTGCCAATCCAATGAATATGATTCAACATATCACCACCACAGGGCTATAAATTCAAGGGATTTGAAAAACACCATAGGGATGCAGCCGCAAGTGGCAGCTGGAGTAGCAGCTGTTGGTGAACACATCAAAAGCAGAGTGTTAAGAGAGACACCTCTTGAAAGCCACTTAAGCCACGTGAGACGAGCGTTTCCTCATTTCATCTGAAGCATATTTCCCAGAATGTCACAGACAACATGACTCAAGCAAGATAAGCACTACGTGTTTTATAAGATGCGAACACGACTTGGCTTAGTCTCGTGACAGGAAGCTGTCACATCAACGATTCCACCAACAAAGATTGCCTCACAAATGCTCGGGCATTTCAAAGCTCATGCAGACTGTTGCATTTTTCACTGGCACGTGCATGGATTGTGCCTTATTGCTGGCCATATATATTTGATGATAAGCCAGCTGATGCGCCATGCAATAATTATTATTCATCTGATCCGTTGCAAAGTTATGTAATTTTTACAGATGCGTCGTTTACTTGAGAGCTCAATCTCAGCAGATGAAAGAAAATGCAAAACATGGGAGCAATATGCTCCAAAGCACAAGTGAAATTCAACATTGATAAAAAGGTGTTCGTTGTTATGGCAACCGTTGCACGAGGGGAATGCCCCAGGTTCCGTTCATCTGTTGATGTGATTCGCTTCTCTTCAATCTCGCACAATTCAAGGAGTCAATGTGAACGCCAGCTGGTGACATACTTCATCAATGACGCTAATGGCAACACCAATTTCAATCTGTCTAGAAGCGACCAGAATTGGAGAAGGATATTTCATTTGCAAAAAGCTCTTCACATTCGCCTTCCAGACCCGACCTAGGTTATGAAGCCAGGTCTGCTGACCTGCAATTTGGAGGCTGTTGTTGTTCAAGAGATACCAGCAAAGTTGACGAAGCTGTTGTGGCTCACAGCATTGGGTTCGGATGAAGAAATCAGTTGTTGACCATTGCTAGCAATAAATAAAATTAAAATTACATTGGGGTGTTTTGAATCTCCGGATGCAGTGAAGCATTGCAAGGAACATTCAATTACATCATATTGTAATATTGTTTACATAACTGCACATTCGACTCACACCAAACAAAATAATGTCAATTATACTTACAAGGTTCAGTGGGAGAAACTTGGTCTGCTGATCCAGATGTACGTTGTTGATCCCCTTGGGCAAATCCACTACCAGATGGTCCCCTCGGTGCTGCGCTGTGGCGATCGCGTAAGACGAATGCGAAATACAGAACTCCCATTGCTTACTTTGAAAATAATTCCTAGTTTTGCAGCGGACGTGACAACAACTGGAATAAAATTACATAAGCCTTGAATACTATGTGCATTTGATTCATTTATACACAGTCTGCGCCTGCAGGAATGAAACCAAGATACAAAAATTATGAAATCAATGCGCATGCTTGCCCCAAAGGATAATAGAATAAGGAAAAATAATGCCATGTCGAACAAGCAATAAAATTGACCCAGTTACGAGTGCATTAGAAGCGGCCACTCCTTGACCGATTTTTGATGCTTTATTCATTGTTCTTCGATGATTGACTGGTCGTACCTCGAGGTCAGACGAATCAGTCTGTCTGTCATTCACATTAACTTGCATATAAAGCCTAAACAACGGCCAATGGACATCATAACTCACTCATCCAGTGAAGCAACTCAAACATGGAGCTCACTTCTTGGATTTTAACGGCCTGCATTACTATTTCGATTTCCAATGCTTTTCCTTCACGACAGGGATGTAAGTCACGGGCTCAACACACATCATACAAATTGAAAATGGCTGTAACATTTGAGAGTTTGAGCAATGCTGTTTTTTATACTCTTTGCAGATGGAGTTCCAGGAAATGTATGGGCAGTTAACAACCCATCCCCCTGTGAGTTGGCATTGACAATATTCCTCTGCTCGATCGCATAAATTTCGATTTCAGATCAGTGGACATACCAGCCGCAGCCAATGATCCCTGCAACTGCAGCTCCTGTCACAAATGCTCCAATCACAAATGCTCCTGTCACAAATGCTCCTGTCACGGCTGCACCAAACACTCCTGCTCCAGTCACATCCTCACCTTCAGGTCCAGCTACCGTAGCGCCATCTGGGGGTCACTCATATGGTCAACCGTGGCTGGTCAATCCTTGGGTTCAACCATGGGCATTCCCTGCTGGTCAACCCTGGTCGTACGGGAGCAACACCCCAACAGTGGCACCAACCCCAAGTCCCGAAACACCAGCTCCAACCTCTTCACCAACTGTGGCTCCGACTGCTGCTCCAACCGATGCCCCGACTGTTGCCCCAATAACACAAGCACCTGTCACTGCTCAGCCAGGATCTGGAAGCGGCCCAAAGTGCGAGGGCATCTACCCTTATGGATACAGGAGATCCATCTCAGTCAACTCCGACGCTTTTGAGACTTGTGATAACGGTTTTTGGATTCGCATGAACTGTGCTCCTGGCACGTGGTTCCAGGAATCGACGCAGCAATGCACCAGTGAGTATGTTCCCCAATGCACGTCTATTGAGTGCATGAAATGAGGTCAATTTAATTCAATAAAAGCCTTGTTAAGATCATTTTTTTTTTCCAAATAGGCAATCTGGGATCTGGCTTCGGCGCTGTGTGGAATCCTTCAGCCAACGCCTGGCAGAATGGCAACGGTATATCTGCTTATTGGGACAATGGGGCACCTTCAGGTAACTTTCAAATCATCCCCTAACTCTGAGCGCCGGTGTAGGGATCTTGATCTTTCTCAAAGTGCCCAATACTAAGACAATTTTAATTTTAAGCCACGCGCTTTTATAGACGTATTTTCTTTGGCTGAATCCAGGCGTTTGGCCAGCTCCTTGGTCATCTGATGACGCTGTCACCACGACTACCGCACAAGTAGCACTCCCAACGACAACAGTCGCTCCAACAACTGCCGTGGCTGATGACGTCATCACTGCAATGCCAGCCAATGGGCAAGGTTCCCACTATGGCCATGCTGCTCCGTGGGTTCAGCCTTGGGTCAACCCCTGGGCAGGTAACCCTTGGTCGGGTGTCCAACCCTGGTATGGCGGAGCAACTGGTTCTCCAGTCTCGACTGATTCCCCAACCGGAGCTCCAACAAACACACCAACAGACGCTCCTACTGACGCCCCAACTGTCGCTCCCACAGAGGCGCCCACAGCTGCGCCTACAGGTGCTGCCACCAATGCCCCGATTGCGCTGCCAGCCGTCATCTACCCTCCTCAGCCGTGGTCCCCTGGATCAGGGTACAGCAGCTGGGGATCTCATCATCAGCAAAAACCAAGAAAACTCACCATTCAACTTCAGTTAGACAGAAAGAGGAAATGATCCTGCGTAATAATATGATGTCTCAATATGTTCTGATTGCTGTAATGCTATCATTTGTTATCTTTACTGGAACCATGCAATAAAGGTTTATGCGAATTTGATTTTAAACTTGCTTTGAATTTTCACTTCAGGTTCCAATTCTTGATTATGCAGAAAAGGAAATAAAACCACTTTTCGTACAATAAGTGCAGTATACATACAAATGAAGACAACACTTCGTCTATTTTGAGTCCAATTCCAAATTCAATCCAGGGGCCTCATGCCAGTCATTTGAAGGAAATTCCTTTAGCCTATTTTTATTATCTAAAACTAATAGATTAGTATTTGATGGTCGAATCATGCAGCTCAGAAGGACAAACATATTCAGATAGATCTGCCATCAAAAGTACACTTAGAGGCAAAAGGAACACCCGTGTCTATAAATACAATTATTCTTGGGAAGCTATATTTTGTATGCTATGAAATGTTGTGAAATAAATATTTCAAGCATGTTCAGCAACTTCATGCCTTCCGTGTTTAAAAATCAGTTTGCATATATAGACAATCCCGAAATCCCGTAACCTTTATTTTGAATCCTCACGTGAGCAGAAGACAATAGAGACTCTTGAATTGGACATATGCTAATTATACCCCTATGGATTTTGTGCATAAAAGCATTCAGACATGACCGATGATTTCACTATGGGACGGCTAGCAGCGTTCCAAAGATAGCTATTCAGAAGTCTTATGGGTCGAGCAATGAAACCTGGAACCGTTGCCTGCCAGAAGGGGTGTAATGTTCACTGCTGAATCTAGTTCCATCGTGGACCGATCTCGTACTGGATGACTAACAGTGACGGCTAAGAGATCGCCAAATCAGGTACGCGCACATCCAGGACAGGTTTAAAACATATTTAATGGTTTAAGCCATTTTAACAACATGTGGAACAAGAGAGACCCCCTACCGATTAATCTCTTCAACATCAGACCGACACCGGCTTCAGGAACAGAGACACACTTGAGACTGATCTTGCAAATTTTACTTTTGACTCCTTAATTGCTTTGCAAATGAAACACTCTTCAAAACGTGATAAGAGGTCTGTACAATGCATACAAAGTAAACTGTGATGTTATAAGTCAAGTGTCTGTTTCTTGTCCCTCTTAATAGTATAATTAAGTATAATAGATAAAGTTTTAAAGGACAAATGATATATCACACACATTACAAATATAATCGAGCTGCTGTTAAATGAAGACATCAACTTAAATTTTGCTTTATCACTTCAATAAGGACTGTGAGCCACGCTTCATGAATTGTCTAACGAGCAGACGATGGCCACACCACCAGTCGGAGCGGCCAACTGGGTGTTGCATATTGAAGTTTCATGGGCATAAAAATATTCTAAATTGTAATAAACACGGACTATTTTAATTTGTGTGACAATAGGTCTCTCGGTGGGAAATGTATCGCTTCAATATAATAATAACAATGCAGTCGTTCAAAGGTCTACAAAAAGGACAGTCAGCTCAAGATGGATCTCTTCATGAAAACATCTAGTTTACTGATTTCCTGTGAATAACGTGCTCTGCATGGTGCATTGCACGTGATATAAATATTAAAATATAGTAGAGCTGAAAGGACGTAGTGTGCAATGCTCGATCATGTCAGCACTATTACACTAATTAACATAATAGTCATGAGTTATGTAATCAGCTGATAAGATGCTATGATTGGCCAAGTATAGTTACACTCGACAATGTTACAATTTTATAGGCTTCCATGTGCAGTGCATAATTGCATATACAGTGCAATGGGCTTCACATAAATCAATCAATGACATCATCATATCATGACGAGGCTCCTGCATCAGCATTTAAATTGCATTGACATGAATTTACCTCAACATTAATTGTCACCTGTGAAGCATAAATGAACTAAAGCATCATATCTTACATCGATTTAACACGTGCTGAGTCAGCGCTCTCTTTGCTCTCTCCAAGAGGGAATCATGCAGTAGTTGTACTCACGCGGCATATGATGTAATAAACGCATCCGTGTCATATTAAATTTGCAAAGATATACCATTTCGATTTATTTTTTTTAACCGGAGAAAATTATTGATACAAAAGAGAGAAAAATGACTGACACAAACTGCACACACTGGCAGAATGTCAGCGATTACGACCTCCAAGAAACAACAGAAAAGTACAATCCGATTGCAAAGGATTAAGTCAATGTGGATCTAAAGAACAGGTTGACATTGGTTTGAGGAGGCCATTGCCCTGTCCAAGGGCAGAATAAGAATCTATGTGGCACGTTTAAGGAGTTCCTATGTGCACTGTATGTCCCTTCTGCAGAAATATGGCTGAATAGGGTGGCTGCAATAATAGACAGGATCCATTTACGGAATGAGACGCTGAAGGCATGGAAACACTGCCAATGAACATGGCTATAGCCAAATAAAACTTCCAATTACAATGAAGACTTTAATTGCAGTCGAGCTAATATAAAAAGTCGAATACGTGAGTATAAGGGCATTCAGTTTGCCTTGTATTGACCTAAAACCTTGATATAACTAATAAAGCCACCTGGAAGTCAAGTGACGTCATAAAACATTAAAGCAGTGTTTCACAAACAAAGATTCCCCGGATTAGAGTTTGACATCAATCTAAAGCTTCAGGGATAGATCAATCGATTCACAAAGCCTTATGACAGGAAGCTCATAGGAAACCGAAAATGGAGTTTGGATTGCTCATAGATGCAGAATGAAACATCGACTCCAACTATAAAGAGGTCAAAGATGCTCATGCTGCATAGCAATAGCATAAAACCGACTAGAATAAAACTGGTGATGCAAGGGCTATAGATCATAGACGTACAGGTATCAAGAATAGCCATGTATCAACTATCTCAAGGTTATTCAAGAATATATTTTGCTGTTATTATGTACACTGGCTTTGTCAGCTAATCATATAGCATGGGTTATTTGAGAATAACGCATTGGATAAATATAAAATTACCTGTCATGAGGACTAGAGTTTAATAACCCATGTTTTAATATAATGGACAATCATTATTATGTATTTACAAAGTTTTGAGTATGTTGCTTTTTTTTCCATCCCTGCGTATTGCAATCATATTAATCCAACAACTTCGACTAGAAATGTCCATACACGAGATTAAATCAATAGACGTTGACTTCAAAGTCTCTTCCTTGTTCCAAAGCAATCAGCCTATAAGCTGACCCACGTGTGCAAATTAGCCGCTTAACACAGGAAATTGGTGAAGAGGGGAGAGAAAGAGGAGGACGGAAGAAGAGAGGGAAGACAGTGTTAGAGATGGCCAACTGTTTCCCTCTGAAGTGCGTGTGTGTAATGGGTAAGCAGAGCAGTTAGTTGTCTGTTTTATCGGACTGCAAGTCACGCAATATTGATCCACTAATTCTTGCTTTGGAGTTAGTTGTTAGAACAAAAGCTGCAGCTTTCTCGGCAAATATATCACACCCAGACACGTCTCTTTGCACCTCTGTTTAAACGGTTTTGTAATTGAGTTTTCTCGTGTCACCCACTAAGCATTCCTGAGTTGGTTAATAATTCGTGACGTGAAATCGAAGTGGAAATGAAATGTCATTTGGACCCAGCTGTCAGTCATTTCATGCCAATATCTATATAGAAATGAGTCAATGACTAATATTGAGCAAGAATATTTGATTTGCATTGATTTGCAGGGCGGTCACCGAAACGACATGAAATCTTATTTATAACTCGGGCAGGCTCTTGCTCTCATAGAGTGATTATATTCATCACATAAAGAAAGTGATACACCAGACATTACCTGGGAATTCGGAATCCAGTTTGAAATATGCTGATCTGGTCAGCACACATCTAATCATTCGTTAAAGCAGTCCACGTGGACGTCCAGGTAAATAAACAGAAAGTGATGCATGGCTAATGCACAGGATGCAGTCAACAACATGAAACATGAACAAATGAACGAATGGGATCAAAGACTATTTATCAATTGGACACGCCGCCCTGCCTCTGAGCCTTAACACTCCTTCTAAGCGTTAACTGCCTCCAAGCAGGAATCGAGCACTTCCGGTTAACTCAAGTTCTCGGCATATTCAGTAGCAGTCGCTTCGCAGTTCACACGCTAGATTCTCTACGATTTATTTTATTATTATCTACTTTTTTTATCGTCTTGTTTAGTTTTTGTTCTGCGCTGGACATGAGTGAGAATTGTGGCGTTCATGGCTAAGGGAAACACCCGAGGCACCAAAAGAAAGCCAGAAGCGATCCCTTAAAAGGAAGGGAAATGCCCAAAGGCAACGATAATTAATTTCAATAATTTTTGTTTTCCGTTTTATTTTTCATTCTTGTGTATCATGGTATAGGAATATTTTTTTTTTAAATCGGAAAAAAATCAGAAGAGTGTTTTTATCAGCCAGCTTTGACTGCAGTCCTTTTTCTTTGGCTGCCTGTACACCTTTTCTTAATCTTTATTTGTTCCAGGAAAAGGAAACATTCATGGTGATACATAATTTTGTGAAATAATACACAATTTCTTTGAGCAACATACCTGGTAAATCATTCAGCACAAATTTAACAGAATTACCACAAGTTCTTGCTAGTATCTCCATGAGGTCCTCATCTTGGTTGCCTTGAACTTCTGATAAGCAAGAATCAGCAGGTCTCTCAGATCATCAATGGGGGTTGGCCGGCCTTCTCGCGTTTTGATATTGATGAGACTACCCGGGAGTTTCGATAGCTTCTGTTCATCAGCAATGAGAGTATTCAGCAGCTCTGACAGCTCCTGCTGGTCCATTCTTCTGTACCTGCACCTCAACTTGTGCAAGATGGCACCAGCAATATACTGTAGGATGTCAGCTTGGACATCATTGACCTCTGGAACTGGACGTGGAGTGTCGCTTGTCATGCCTTTGATGAGGCGATTCACACAGAATTCAAGGTCGATGAGATTAAGTGTGGTCTTCGTCACTCCAAATTGTCTGCCAGAAAGACTTGTGCTGTGTCGATGAAAGGTAGGCACGGACGTCAGGCCGTGGGCACTTTGGTCCAGCTATAAGCTTCCTCAAATGCTCTTGTAGAGGATCAAGCTCTCGCAATGTAAAGAAAGTTCTTTCGATCTCATATGACCTACATATATATTTTATATTTAAATTTGATATTTTTTTACAAGAAATGTATCATAATAAATCAATCATAATTATCATCTGATTCAAGTATCAAGATATTCAAGTGGTGTCTGATGTCACACTCATTTCACTTTTTTTTCCAGAACGTTATTTGAATCACTTGTTCTAATGTATAATGTAATGAATACATCTTCTTTATTTTTAATTTCTAATTAATTCGATGAAGGCAATTCAAATGCATATGCCTGAACACTTTTCGAAATCCTGAGCAAGTGGAGATGCAATGCTGTCGTATTAAGAGTGCATCGTCTCAATCGCTTCGAAACTGCTGGCTCAGTTCAATGGAGGTATCTTCTTCTCCTGTACATTGATGTATTGTCATCGAAATGACCAACAATGTAGTCAAAGAAGCATCGACGTCTCCATTATTAGCTAGATATAAAGAGCGTTAAACTATTAAAGGTATAGTGAGCGAACAGCGATAATGATGGCTTTCTATGTATCGCGACCGAAGCGTTAAATCGTTACCGCAAGTGCTGACCCCGGGATTCTGATAGAGTTTGGGGATTTCATTGCATTGGGCCAATGAAAGCGGCGTGTCCACTTGAGGAATAATCCTTGAATGGGACTCAGAAATACCGAAGCTAAAAGGAGAACCAAACAAAAACCCATTAACAGCATTTTATTGATCCGCGCATCAGTCACAAGAGTTTCACCAGGTAAATCAATGAGGATTCTGAATATGAGCCAATACAGAATGGGCAGGAAATGAAAGTGACAACTTGCACGCGACGCGTGAATATCTTCATATGTGTGTGACATCCTGTGAACTCTTGGAAACTGTCTTCGCATTAATGTGACCACTGTTGTTGCGGGCTGCCCTGGGTTTTCGATACAGGTATAAGACAGGTGGCACAAGCAAAACCAGTACAGCCAATGATATGGCAGCAATGGTCGAGCCGGACACGCGAAATGGGTCTTTTAAGAGGGCACTGGCGAAGCCATTGGCGTAGTATCTGAGGTCGTATTGCACACGAAATGGAATGTCCCCCAGGTATTGGACTCTGTGAAATATGGGCGACGGCGAAGGTGAGGGTTTTGATGAGGCACTTTGCAGGCGACGCTTGTGTTCTCTGACTTTGTAAACCAGCTCCTCATAGCGCTGCCTTGCTATCTTACTGCTGCTCTGGTTCAAGAGGTCATTCAATGCAGAATCAGTTATGGATGGGAGTAGATACGCTTCAGCAGACTGAGAGGTGGAGGTGTTGCAAATTCCAAGAATTGCTGAGATGAATGGCCCATTGTGTCCACATTGACAGACGCACATTGAATGACCTTCTTGGCAGAACACAAAGTATCCGTTGTTCTGGTCAAAGTAACCCCACGAAGGACACGTGACCGAGTGGACAGTACAGTTGAACACGTTCTGGAAGCACCTCACGTGACCTGAAAGAAAATGCGTGATTTTAGCATCTGATAACTGAATTATGATCAGTGAGTAACTTGCACAAAATGGAATTTTAGATAATTTGCATAAGCCACCAAATTACTTGTATTGAGGCACTTGTGACTAAAAATGTTTACATCCAAGACATGATACGTGACTCAAAATGCTTAAAATTGCTGTCAGAATTTGACAAAGCACGATCATCTTTGAACGATCATGATATTATTTTGTCTTGTGGAACGAATTATTCAGAGCCCCATCACTTCCCTTGCTGTGGCGCAATCACGTAATTCTTGTGCTCTCTTGATATAATTTTTCTATCGGTCTTTCGAGTAGCTTCCTTTGTTCTCCTGTGCCAATTAGGATCATGTGCGTGTCTTAGACGGATATGCCATTTCCTCGACCATTAATAAAACAGGTCTCGTCATCACCATATCATGCTAACGAGATATGTTTTAAGATAATTATTACTTCGCATGAATCATGATGGGCATATTATGATTCATGCAGGCTGTAGTACTAGTAATATGCCTTGAGATAAGATTACCGTCGACTTACAACCAGTGCTCGAAATGCACCGAAATAAGACTCAACAAACAACTTAGTCTTATTAACTACTCGTCAATGGCGAGTAAACATTCTCATTGGCGAGTAAAAATATCAAGAATGATCGCCAGATGACGAGAAAAAAAAATTAGCTCTCTAAATAAAATGTAAAGGGCAGATTCTTTGGTAGAACCCAAGCAATAGATTTTTGCTCAATCCTCAGTTAAAAGCTGAATCTTGAGCCCATTCAACTGCCTGATATCATGCCGCAAATTTGAATTAGTTGACGATATGTCGATTGTCGACGCCAGATCAGACGAGTTGATTGTGGCGCCACCGCATCTCCTCGTTTTTTTTGTTTTTGTTTTTTAAATTTTTATTTTATTTTTGCATTCACATCTTTTACCAAGTCTGGTTCTTAGGTATGGTATGTTACACTGGTAGCTAATCTGAATACGAGTGAGTGCATCCACTCACTGACCGACATTTGGAATCAGAACTTGATTTCAACTCATATGTAGGTAGACGCGGTTTAGTTAACAGTCGAGTTAACAAGTTTTTATAACTTTTTTGAAGATTCCCGCAAAGATTCGTTCAAAGGATTGGCTGCGTCGATAAGTCTGTGTGTTTTCCTTTGTAATTTTCATTTATTGGCTGTCTTGGCTCACCTAATTTAGAGTGGACACGTGACCATTACAACATACCAGCATAACCCAGTAGAGGGAAATACATTTTTCTAGTGGCAGAGTGAGAGTACTGAATGCTTTTGACGCATTGCTAATTAGAGAAAGGTGCGCTATATATGGCAGTGCATTGTCACATGCGATCGACCTAAATTAAAATTGGTTGAGAAAAAGACATAGTATGTATCAAGGACGTACATATATAAATATTTGTGTTTTATGCTATATTTTTTTCCGTCAGAATTTCTGGCGAGTAAAAATATATTTTGGCGAGTGAAAATTCCCGGTTTACTCGCCACGTGGTCAGTAAACTTTTTTCTCATATTTCGAGCCTTGCTTACAACCTCTACAGTATACCCACAATGCGCCAAGTCCTGAATACGTATCTTTAGCGGTGCAAAGGAAGCTCGCAATTAAATGACTGATTACATAAATATGCTTCAAATATGAAACAAACATCTGGTTTCTTCTTCTTACCTCGTATTTCCAAGAAGCCAATCACAACCACGAGGAACAGTGACAACCACTCGATGGCATAAGCCATGTTGCAAGTGCTACACGAGTAACTCCGCCTACTTTATATCCATCTCGTCAACGTGTAATTTTCCTCAGATTTTGCAAGATTTTCCCCATTAAGGTATTGGGTTGAGGAAGCTACATGCGATCTGATGATCTGCGTGCAACAAGCGCTCTGTCTCTGCGCGCGTGGCTTTTATGGAGCGCGTGGATCCTGGGGACGCTTGCGTTTAATGGAGAAGACTGAAAGTGGACAACGCACATAATATAAGACTGCAGCAGCCAGAGGTCGACATCGACATTCTTCTTTGAGGCTGAACTTCGCTCCGAGATCTCCATCTGTATCATCGGCGTTTGTTGCACGAGGCAGTTATGACGTCACTGAGGCCATGCTTTTGAGTCCTGTAGATGCATCTCCCAATATTGGTCAAATGATTCTGGCATATTTCGATTTCGACCTTTGGCTTTTTCTAAGCTCTTTTAGTGCACTGGTCTCTTATAGCAGCTGCTTTGAAAATCGGTGCAATGTTCTTTAGGTCTTAATGGCTCAAAACCCCATTTTAAAGGAATCAGTGCTCCCCCGAGATTGAAGATCGTGCCTTTGATTAAAATCCCCGGCGGTTTTATCTCCGGACGAAAGGAGTAATGACTTGAAAAGCCTAACTGAGCAACATCTTCAACCTCCATTGCACACTGCAATTTTATAGGTGAACAATGCTGGTTTCGCAAGTAGGATCGCAATTCTCATTGAAAAGCAATTTATGCCTCATTCGGCGCATCTCATATGACAGGTTAAAGAGACAGGATAAGAACCATAGAGTCGCCCATCGAGGTCAATGCCGTGAGTGTGGTCCTTGTAGCGGACAAGATGTCTATTCTGTCATTGTAGATAATGGCAATCATAGAGCACAGTGCTCCTTAAGTCACTTCAATATTCTTTTTATTTCCGCAGTTCTCAATCACATGAATTCAAGGAGGCCTTCTGTGCTGTGTTGTTGTATGCGGAGTGATTACAGAGCCAAATATATAGTGCGAAGGTAAACAGGACCTCGCTAAAACATCTCTTTCCGTCTTTCTATAGTTCCATGTCCAATTGCGCATCCTAATTTCTCTGGTTTTACATTGTTTGGAATGGAATCTTGATATTCAAATTACTTTTCACAAAAAATTGTATTGCATGTCAACAACAAAACGAGCAACGACAGTGGGTAATCCATTATTCACTCATCTTGTCAGACATGTCTGTACAACTGGTATCAGAAAGGAAGGGAATTTGGTATTTGTTTTAGCGCGTCATTGCATAATGCTTCACGGAAATACAATTATGACTCATTGCAGTAATTAAATCCTGGCATAAATCACAATAAATCACAAGAATTCAATGAATGAGGCACCTGCTTAGAAATCTGATGCCTGGATCATTTGATCATGGGTCTGTTCTACGAAGGGGACGAGTTGGCCCGCCTGCCATCATCGCAAATGACCGTCAGAAAGAAAACAGTCCCAGGGGTCATTTTTAATCTTCTCCACTGCATCAGAGAAATTCAATACGATTTATGAAGGCACGGACATTTGCGTTGCAATAATATGGATGCACATCAAACTTTAATGCAGCAATATCTTGAAGTAGATTAAATCCCGGACATTGCATATCTTTGCTTCTCCTCAGAAAGGAAGGCGTAATTGAACTTCGACCTTCTCGTCATCGATAGATCGAGGTCATTACTCCTGAATACTGTATGTGTGGCACATAAATCCTGGATTAGATATGGACAACATCATTACAAAGTGTAATTGCAATCTTGATTTTGGGACCTCATCCTTTGCAAGTGGTTTGGAATGTTGTCATCTCATCTGAGTTATCAGTCGCTCCTGAGTAAACACAATTATATATCAAACAATTAATTGTAAGAAATCCCTATACATTGTAAATTAAGCTGATGGAAGAGAAGAATGTCTTCTCTGAACTGTACTGTAAACAGTGAGCTCTGAAATTACACGATCTGGGAGTCCCCAGAATCATATTGGGTTCACTTGTTATAATTCTATGTTCCTGTGCTTGAACTTTTTAAACCATTTATTGCCTGGTTATCCCAAATATGGGTTGTGAAATGAAACAAAATACGCGACCCACAGAATATCGGAAGCCATGTTTTACCCCAACGCTGATGTTAATGAAATTCTCTGAGAGCAACGCGTCCAATATAATGAAATGTCAATTTCACAGAAAACTGCTGGACTGGAAAATCCCGCTCATAGTAATAACCTGCATTGCCCCAAAATATTGCAATTATAACACACACAAACAACTACGTTTCCAACAAATGCCACAAGTGTATTCTGCTTCCGGTTTTCACACTGCTGTCGCGCTTGTCGCTCTCAGCAGGTGATGTCAATTGCAGGATGCATTTCTGCGGCATGAAGCAGCTTGTGCCTGAGGTTTTTCACCTAATTGAGCGGCAATGCCAAGGGACGAGAACCGTGCCGTCCTTTATTAAGCGGGTTGCCTGCATTGCATCAGTCGCAATTTCCTGCTTTGATGCGCGTGGCCTGTTCTCAGCGGTCAGGTCATTTCCCGGAGACGTCTTTGCTGTCTCTTTTGTTGAAACGTCAAGGCTATTTCAGGATTGCAATTAAGTTCACATTTCCTCTTTTAAACGTTGCCTCTGAATTAGTTCCAAATCCGGATATTGTCTTTGTGTGCTCAAGATGCCGAGCTCGACCCAATGACTGATAACAAAAATCATAAAACAGCGCATTCAACATGCGTGAGGCAAGAATGGGTTTTACGACTCCACCCAACTCATTCGGGTGATACGACCACCAGATCAGAAGGCTCGGTACAGGGATTTTGCTCTACTCTTATCGATGAATCCCAAGAGTTCTTTATCCTGCAAACTACCATGCAGTGGTGCCCAACTGCGTAACAAAGGCGGGCGCTGTGCACTAGCCACTTGTACACAGTGTCCGCCCTTGCAGAGTCACCGAATAATTATAATTATATTGAATGGCAATTATAATTCCCAATCATAACGCCTGTAGCCCAACCACACACGTATTACCATGACTGATAATCCTTTTATTTTATGCTTTACATGTATATCTAGGAGATCTTTGCTGTCGTGTGTATTGCACATTTATAGGTCAACAGTAACTCAATTCACACGCTGCAGCTCTCCCGATTCATTCAATAAATGTTCTGTTCTTCTCATGGCATTTCACTGAAGCTGATTCACAGATCATTCTCCAGTGATAATATTGAACATATTGCATACTAAATTTCCTTCATCAAAATTAATATTTTCTTCAGCTGATCGCGATAATATTCGATATATTCCATAAATTCTCTTCACTGAAATTATTTTTTTCGTTTACTGATCGTCCATTTTTCAACATCTCATCGACACATTTTTAATTACCGTTCACTGTTTTTTTGTGTGTTTTGTTTTTGTTTTTCGAAAAATCCAGCTCTGCTTAATAATAATTATTAATAATTATTAATAATTATTAATAATTATTATTATTAATATAAGGCGCATAATAATAATAATAATAACTGTGACGACGATCTTGGTATATTAGGATTATTTAGGTATATTAGTATATAGGTATATTAGGATTATTTCACGAGGATTTTATTTACGCTAATATCGGAGATGGCCGAGCGATTCAGGAGCATATAAAATTTCCCTAAGCAAGGCTGAGGAATATTATTAGCAGATGAATCATTCATAGGCCATTTCTGATATTAGGGGTTTCATTTTCTTCCAAAAATACCACTATTGCACCGTTCATCACAGACATGAGTTTAGTTTGGATCCCTACATCCAATCTGCCTCAAGTGTGACCAAACATAACATTCTTCATAATTATTCAACATATGCTACAGTCACATCTGATCCCGAATTCCTCAATTCCAACCAAATCAATTTCCGTCAACTCAAACAATAATGCCATTCAAACCGATAACCTGGGTCCCAATTCATTTTTCCGAAATGCTATTATTACCGCTGGAGCAAGCATACCGAGTTACATCAACCATAAATGACTACTCTTGTGTTCTTGAAATCACCTTTGTTTGTTTGTTTGTTTTTGTTTTTGTTTTTGTTATATTTTCAATTCTTCGATGTTTTCTCATGTTTTATGAAAATAAAACATAGTTTTCGACTGAACGTAAAAATATTGTTGACCTTTTACATACAAGAGCCACAGTGGTAATGAAACAAACCAATTCTTAGTGAATTTATGTTAAAAGCGATATAATTATCACTCAAGAATGCAGCTTCACTGTATTGAGACTCGATCATCTTTTATTCTCTTGTTCCTTTTCATAACCATAACGATTTTATCACCCTCACATTATGATGGCATAAATAATGATTCTATGTGAGCTGTGGTACCTCTTCCTGGTGCGTAAGAATAGACAGTGACAACATCATTGAACATGCAATCACAACAGTTTGCCAAAGTAAATGTTTGTTTTCGCGGTATAATCCGGTTAAGTCACTCAGAAGTCGATAATTGTGCTAGGGTTTGATAATGTTTTCGTGAATCTGGAGCCAAATAACCAAACTCGTCGGTTATTTAGCTCTAGATTTACTTGAACATTATCAACCCTAGCATAATCGCCTCCTACCCAAAACTTATCCCTTAAATAAACCATAATTAGTTAGTCAATATAATCCCAGACGCTCTGAGCGTTGCATTTGTTGCTTGAATGAAAAAACTCCACATATTTTGATATACATGTATTTCTGACCCAAATTTATCTTCAAACCAATAATTCCTTCCTATGCAAACGCTAAACGCAAGAAAAAATAGCTCCTACCATTTTGATTAAATGTTATCGATTCACATTGATTTCAATAAATGCGCCTGTGAATGCAAACAGAATGTATTCCAATGCTATATATGTAGAATTCACTTTGGGAATTAGAACATCTGTCAGGATGAAAGTAAGTAAAACCATTTACAAAGTATCCATGTTTCAAGCATCTGTATTTGTAGGTAATTACCCTTTTGCTCTGCTCCGTGCTTTTGATTAACACAGTGGTCAACGCCAAGTCAATGAAGGAGTACATCTGTGGTTTTAGCCCCCTGAAGTTTAAACAAAAGGTTTTTCGGTGAATTTATGTAGTTTTGGCTGGGCTATTAGAGGAAATAAAGTTTACCAAAATCGGACGTCGGAAAAGGTGAGTTTACAGCTCAAACCTAGGCAACCAGTCTATCACATTGAAGATCTGTATCCGACATGATCAGAAATGATATATAAAATACCATTATGTGTACGTGTTCAATTTCCTGTCTGGTCTAATTATTATCATGCACAGCAAAAGAGTTACGCATCATTATGAAAATACTTATAAAGAGAGTGGTAACAATATTAATTAGGCAGTTAACAAATTAATGTACTTTATACATCGATTGTTGTTAGCATCACTTCAAGGAGTATTGACAGAATGTAATCTGGCCTTCAAAATAATAGAAAAACGGCTGTAGTGTAACTATTTCAATAGTGTGAATATGTCCACAATATATAATTTGTTTTACCGTTTAATATTATGTCTATAAGTAGAGATACTTGAAAAGTCGGTTCACATTAATTTTCAGAAAACTATGTTATGTAATTATGTGTTGATTCTCCTCTACGTAAATGTTGGTTGTCTTTGATGGAGGAAGCAACTGAATACCCATCAAAACCACAGCGCCTTTCAATATTTTGGCAGTGTGATCCCAGCCTACGATTGGCACATATATAACCAACCATCTTTGTCCGTGACACGTAATGCAACAAAGATCTTCCATCTAAAATGTAATCGTAGTTAGTTCATAGGGAGAGATTTACTGATGGTGTGAGCCAGATAGGGCTTGTCTGACTTCCGCACTAAATCCGTGTCATCACACAGTGCAGCTGGGTGAGGGTTCAGCTCGTACGATATGACCTTTATCGAGAGTCCAGCGGTCAGGTGGTTGATCGGAGGTGATTATAGGTTTTCTGTGATGTCTAGCAGCCAATTTGCAACGTATAGATGAAAATGCAGCTATGACCTCAGGAGTAGAGGTCGATCATAGTATGTTTTATGTTCTTTCTGATCCTGTCTGATATAGATCTTCATTTTGATATGCTGGTTGCTTTTGTTTGAACGGTAACTTCACCTTTGGCGTAATCAAGGTAATTAATTTGCAGACAAATACATTTCACGGTGTCCGATTTTGGCCAACTTTTTTTCCCTCCAAAAGCACCTCAAATATTACTCAAAACCGATGGAAAACCTTTTTTTTTTTCACAGATTTACTCCACAACAACCATAGCACCAGAGAGAGTGACGTATATGGAAGGCTGCCGGGTCTGCAATAAGTGCTACAGACTCGGTGGTTTTCCTGAGGAAATTGCCAAATGCTTCAAGCATTGTGAGCATGGGGATGAGGAGGAGGCCTATGACCAGTGTGCTGCTGAGA
>KB301566.1:3733-41035 GCA_000328365.1 Capitella teleta
AATGCCTCATCGAAAAATTGCACCGAAAATCATTTTGTGTGTTATTGATGTGCGAATGGACTGAGTGGGAGTATCTGACCATGAAATTCGAAAATATCGATTTTGATCTCATTTCGATCGTTTCACCAGTTAAATCAAGTTAAAGTTGGAAATTTCATGAATATGTGCACCATTGATTTAACCTCTTTTACACCTAAGTAATAATATTATAAACTTTTTAAAGAGAGCATTGCTTAACCGTCAGCATAAACATCACAGGACACCTAATTAAAATACCCTTCAAAGCTTTGGACATCCCTGGAGAATGCTATCAGGCGCGATGTGAGTCACTTAGGAGGCAGGTGATGCGTTGCTCACATTGGCTGTTGCTACCTTTCTCGTACCTTCATAGCCATGTGCGTCGACGGCGACTGGGTCTTTGACAGGTAGCATCCAACGTTATTGAAACGCGAGGCAAGTGCAGATGTAAATGCAGGATTACTGACCATTCAGTTTTCTGTTAAACGGTGCCTGATATTATGTTACACTCGGAGTGAAAGCTCTTTGCAATGGATAACCCGGCGTACGAAGATGATCGCCTTGAGGGCGTTGAGGCGATGGACTCCCCACCAATAACCAGGGCCCTGCCGAATGGTCACTTCACCGCCAAGGGACCTTGGTCAGTTCTTTCATATGCCAATGTGTTTACATGTACCCCAAAATGCTTCGAGTGATTATGGTTCAGTATTCATTTGCGTGTTGTAATTCGCTGTTTGCTGGAAAGAAGCAATTACATGCATGTTGCGTTGAGATTATAACCCTCTTCCTAGGTCAATGAATGCTTTTTGCGCTTTCTTTGAATGAGTATATTGCATATACATTAGTGATATTCAACATAGTCTTGATTGCCTAGTTATGTGTTCCGTTCAATTACGTCTCCTCAACTCTTATCCAGTTTCAAGACCAATACGTCTTTTTTTTTCTCTGCGGTCGAACTTTAAAAACTTAGCTTCGGGTGGTTGGTATACAGGAAATTCGCCCCAATGTTCCATCAAACAGGTGTGATCAAAACGTTGTCGAGGCCCCTTTCGTGAACAATTGCCGCCCACTCTCCCTTCACACAGTCAACAGTCCCTACTGTACGCGGCTGAATGCGACTCCCTGCATGTGTACAGCAAATTGCTAGGACTTGAATGTCATCTTTGGATTTCCTGGTATGTTCAGGGTTTGTTCTTTGATACATTGCATGGTCCAGCATGTTTTCAAGCAAAACATGAGTGTTATACGCATCATGCGCATATGCATTGTGCATTGGAAGTGTCTTTCGACCGACGAGGTTTGATTTCTCTGAGTGCCTTCTTTGAGCGACGTCCATTGATCACCAGTAGCGCACATGCACGTTTGTTACATGGCGGATATGCCATGATTACAACGTAATTGGAATTTTGCACAATATATCAAAGAAATATTTGAACTTGTGGTTAAGCATATAGATGCTTGATTTAATTAGACAATGCATTCATCTCAGAAATATGGATGCAGTAATAATGAACTGTATGTGGAACGAACGAGAAAAAGAGTATTTAAAAAAAATACAATTATGCTGCATACGTGTATCAAGGTTGAGTCATCGAAGAGGCCCGTATGATTTCTAAATGGTAATTCATCTCAGCATTTAATTGGTTTCCATCAGATAATCATGTCATCAATTTCGAGGATTTCAACTACTTACTGTTACTATTATTAAGTAACCAATTACCAACTCAGACGTTAGATAAGCTCTTTGAGTCGCCTGCCTGCCACCAGGCACTCAAGAGTGTCGACAAAGGACATCAGGCCAATCGGGCATCATCGATGGCCTCGTCTTCAAATCAAGAGAACATCGAAACTCTTTATAATGTCACGCACTCCCTCATTCCTCGCCACTGATCGGATTAATTCGCGAGGAAGTTGAGTTGCTCAATTGGAATCCGGACACGCCCCACCCACACCGAATAGACATGGATCCAAACAGACGAATAGGTGGTGTTTTGGGCGGCGCAGGTAAGCCTAATTGGCGAAGTCACACGCCTCTTACTACGGACTCACAAGGACATAGGCGCGCAGCTCTTCTCCGGAAACCCAAAATAGCGCGGACAATTCAGGTCAAAAAAGGTGAAAAAAAAAAGAGAAGACAATGTACATAGTACTAGATAAAAATCCTAACCATGCAATTATTTATAAACATACTTCAGTTGCCTTGCATGCAATGAGGTTCTGGTTCTGGTAGAATGCCCAACCTGTTGGATATTTGGTTCATAGCGTCTGCGTGAGTTAAGGTGTAAGTTAAGGCGTCAAAATACACCCCATATACCCACGTATACTCACCCCACTTTCACCTCCCACCTGATTATATGCAATGCATCACTGAAAAGCCCCTTTGTGAACAAATCTGTAACGCAGTTTGGTGATAACAATCAGGGACATGTAAAATGAACCAACAGAGCATGACGGTCAGGTCGATCGCTGATTGGTCAGTTTGAGTGCCAGCAGCCAAGAAAATGCAACGCAAATCGATGTTGGCGTTGTTATCATCATATCATGTGGGTTGGCATTGTGAATTTATGATTATTTAAATGTGGGATCGAGAGGGAGTCATCCTTTTTTCTGGGAATATGTTCTTCGCGGTCGAGCATGGCGAAAAGTTTTTTGGGAATCTAATTTTTGCGGTCGCGCAGAGATGCTATAATCAACAACTTCTTGTGTGTCAGTTCAATTAAAGCTCTCCGCGAGGCACACTTGATGATTGCGTAACAATTGTTTGCACAAGTTGTCCGTTTCAAACTTTCCGCTGATTGACTCGCATAGACTGCGTCTGTTTAGTGTTTACAACAGTATTTAAATGAATTAAAGAATCAATTCTTGCAAATAAACAAATGCAATCAATTATTTTTAAAGATAACTAATACGATTATAAATGTAGTCTCTTCTTCACACACCGAATAGGGTGTAAATTAAAGGCATGTATTGAAATCGAGGAATTGTTTTTCGCGGCACCTATTTTTCCCACTCAAGCATTATATATAACCACAGGAAAAATAAATGGGACATAACAATTTAGACCTTTGGGCAAACTTTATTCATTACAATATAATATATATTTTTAAACATTGTATTTATGTTGATTAAATTTTAATATCGCTCAATGATCAATCATGATGTGGCGCATGGTTCCTTGCATGTGACGAGAGAAAAGCCGCTATGATCATGACGGAATCACAGCACACTTTGAAGCCATTAAAATCCCCAAATTAACGCTCACAATAGTAAACCCCGTCTTGCGCACCTTCGTGACATTAATTTGATAGAATTGAACCCACAAATTGGAGCATTATCTCAGACACAAATTATTTGCATATATTGCAAAGATTGGACCATTTTTAAGCAAAATAAAATAACACGATCACAACCTATTGGTGACGTCATAGCGTTACATGCAAATACACGCTAAAAATAGAACGCAATGTAACGTCATAGCGCGATACATTTTAAGGCGATGCAACGCACATCCGGTGATGCATGCCTTAGAATCGGCTGCACCTCCCTCACTTTGCCCTCATTGTATTGAATAAGTATGCCTACACAGAATCAAGATGGAGTGGGATCCGAGTGGAATTAACCGTGCCTTGACTTGACATACGTATAGGTGCAAGGTAAGCAAAACGCCGCGGATTGGAATGAGCCGTTATAAAAATGGAGGTTTTGTTCATCATGGCTTATTTTTGTCCATCGATCGAAAATGCTTACCGTGTCATTTAAACCAGATTTACACTATATCAAAATTGCTACAGCTTTTAAAGAATAATTATTGTTATATACATAATCGATTATCTCTGTCTTTTGATCAACGGTATAAGCAAATGTATACAGCCAAAGATTTGAGCTCAAGCGTTGTCTCGCTTGTGCGATATCGGTTATTTGAGTCACTTATTTTCCGTTACACAGAAATTCTCAACATTCCAATTTAAAGCGAACGTGGCTGCTAGTACTTGTTCAAACTCAGAGACGAATTCTCTAATTAAATGAACTGCATTAGCACGGTTTGGTTTGATGAATAAATGAGGTCAAAATCGAAATGTTTTAAATTCATGCTTCGATATTCCCAATCATTTCTTGTGAGATGTTGTTCATTGTCACGATTCAAATTTTGCTCTTGGTTGGGACACTCGTATGAGCCCCAAACATGAATTAACCTGATTATAAGGTACTTAAAAAAGGCATGTTTCCTTCACACCTGATTAAACTGCTCAATTTTGTCAATTTTACTGACTAACGTGCACCGTTACTTTTGCACAAACATTGGATACTCCTCAACCTCCAAGTGTAAGCCATATTGAATTTCACTTCGGATGTTTTTCTAAGGTTGTGAACTTCTAGGTTATGCCCTTTTTCTCCGTTTTAGAAGGGGGGTTTTTGAACAATCACAAGAGCACACCAATGATTGGCTGATTAGCTGTGCTGTTTTAATCAATCACCGCCTTTATTCGCCTCTTTATTTTCTTTATATCTTGCAAAACACATGCGCTGTCAGAGTTTGGTGAAAAGGAAGAACTTTCCTGAATTTCACAATTTTCTTCCAAGTAAACCACGTGAATTTTAATTTTGTTTAAATGCTTTTTTATGGAAGTTCATTGATTGAAATGTTGATGCAAATCGACTATAGGTTCTCCAATTTGAGAAAAAATTATCTACTATTTATTTTTTCCACCGATTCTCAGTGGGATTATAATCAGGATTCATAAATCATAGTTAGTGAAGGTGATCGGTCAGAGGGCAACGCGGTTAAGGCGACAACGACTGTTCGTTGAGAGCCCTTACCGCGGATAAATGAATAGTGGACCATCTTGTTCATTGGTCGAAAACTCCTTCCCTGTCATGCCTGACACCATCCTTTTGCAGCCGGCGATTGGAATGGAATATAACAGTTAAGCATAGGACATGTGGTGATCGCTGGAGGCACAAGTCATAACGGGCGTGCGAGGAGTCTGAGGCAAGTTTTTTTGGGTTGTCACCGAAAGGATCTTTAAAACCTTGAATGTTTTTGCAAAGATTACGAAATTGTGTCCCCAAGACATGTTGATTGCATTGGTCCATTGCGTTTGTGGCTCAATGCACATGTATCAATACACAGCCTACAATCTTACGAATTGTTCACACCCTTTGCATATAATTGCCGTCTCATATCACATACATCATAATAAAGAATTGACTCATTATTTGATGTTCTATTCAGGACAACACACAGTTGTACACATTGTTGACACTTCCAGATTCAAACAAAGCAGCGTCGTGACTGGCATAATAAATTCTAAATCACCTGGACTGTTTGTCATTCAAAGGGTTCACTCCGCCCTGCGACATCGCTACTTTCTTCTGCTGAGCAAGGCACGTTGAATAGCGAGGTGTTCTGTCGTAGCACCACGCGTAATTATTGTTGACAAAAGTCCTTTGCGTCCGCAGCAAGCCTAAAGAACATCATTTTCTCAAGAAGGACGTTTCCCCGCCCCCTTATGATTGCGCTGCAGCCCTTTCACCGCGGAAGCAGCAGCAGCCGCAGCGCCGAAGCTCTGAGCGAGATCGAAATGTTGTTTATCTCGCGATTCTCGGCTGCTCACTTCCGGCTTCACGTTGTCTATTTGGCAGGAATGACACAGAGGCGTCCTGCATTTAGATTGATTGTAAAACAGCCCAATGACAGTTATGCGGTGGACAGAATGAGCACGCAGTGTGAAATAGCTGCTTGGCTAAGAAAAGATAGCGAATGAGCGATGAGAGTCGCTGACATTAACATTGGATTATCATCAAATGTCCTCAAAACTGGAACTACATCCTGCGTATTGCGTGTGAGCATTATACTTATAAATCCGAGACAGCACAACAAACATACCGAAATTGATCTTTACAAAAAATATATTAGATATGGTGCTCAAGGCTACCAAGCTAATAAGTATATTAGAATATAATTATTTGTATATAATTTAGAATTTAAATTAAATCAGAATAAGTAGCATGATATTATTCAACGTTTTGTTTACGAACAACACGCTATTGAAACTCAAATTTGCCATTTCATTCTGTGCAAAATCGCATTTTGCGTGGTTCTCGGAAGGGGATGTAATCAGGAGAATAACGAAATCTTTCTGGGAAAATCGTCCACAACTAACTTGCCGACGTGAGTGTCGCGAGTCCTGAGCATTCTGCATAACTGTCCATGAATACCACTGTGTTTCTTGGCCAGAGGGGCATATGTTATTTACGAGGAATGAGAGAATGAAGAGACGAAAAATTTAATAAAAATTTAAAAAAGAGAAAGTGAGATTTGTCATAGGGCCTATGTGATAGTGAAAACCTTCCTAAGCACGTGACCCATCGAAAGTTATGCAAAGTCATACTCACTCTCAGTTTTTTTTCTAGGTTAATGCAATCAAATCTGCATCGCTGCTTGAATTTAGTGGTTATTGATCAATCATTCATTCAACAGATAGCTTGGCACACGCGGTGAAACATTACATTTACGCACCGCCTTGACCTTTGTTCTTGAGGGTTGGTTTGCGTGAAAATGAGGGACTCGTGTTCTCTCTTTTGCGGCAAGGTTCTGATGCGTCTCTGTGAACGATCGAAGGTACTCTTATAATTTTCTAGGAATCCTGTGTATGCGCAAACTGGCCTGTTGCGATCAGGGGGATTATTGGAGGATAACTTAATTAACTCGAGTGTTTGTCATTTATGAATCTGAAGGCTTCAATTTCTGAAGCAAAATGCATAATATGCATGCATCAACTTTATGCAAGAACTTATGTCTAAATGATGCTGGATCGCTTCGCTTGATACTGAGCATCGATAGTCACGCGGAAAACTGAAGTGTGCAGTTACCGTCTATACTTGCAAGTCGTTCGCCAGCCACTTGAATCTGCCTTAATCAAATTGGCCGATGCCATGAACGGCATATATAGCGGGAACATGACCGCACAAGGGTAACTCAGTAAATTTTCTTTACTTCAAACGAATTGACCAACAGCTGCTACCAGCGACTCACAAATAGATTCAACAATACAGACAACTATACCGCTTCAAGTGTGAAGTGTTATATATTATTCTCCTGAATAAATCCGCGCAGTTGGAACCTTGTCGGCTTCCTTTATGCCTGCCTAGTGTATGTTCAGATTTCCTTAAAGATGATCAATGCAGGATCCTGGAAGATTGGATCCATGCAAGGCGACTTACCCCATCCCCATTTAATGTTTCTTCCTTTAAATTAATCATTACTTCATTCCGAGTTTTGCATTTTTAATTGCTATTAATCAATCTTTTCTTATGATTTGTTTTCTCAAGACACCACGTTTGAGCAAGGTTAATTTTACAATTAGGCTTTAACACTCCAAACTCGAATCCATTTGTTTGAAGACATCCGTTGTTGGCCTAATGGGACAGATAATATGATGCTTCGTCAAAAAGCTTAAAAAATAAATCATAGATGTGATCAGGGAATATTGAGAGAACTTATTAATGCACATTACAGGGTAGTTACTGAAATTTATTGCAGCGATATTAGCCCACGATGCTAAATCATTTCCTCAATACTCGAATTCGCTCGAATACGCGAATTCCAAAGCTACAACTTACATAACGATCGAGAAATCGGCATTTGAAAAGTCCTAATTGCTATTATGTATGATTACACAAGAATAGTACATCTATAAGAGCATTATTAGGGCCATGCTTTGTTGTACAAATTAATGCATTAAATTATTTGATGTCCGTTGCAAGAAATTATTGATTACTTTTATGCAAGATTCCGCGCGCAAGAACGGTGCTTCTCAACGCAGTAATAAGGACACGTTTTGTTTCACATATCGTAGCACAAAATTGTTGGGTGTAAACTACAAGACCGTAGCTTGAATAATGAATCAGCTATTATCAACCCCATTTGAAACTTTTGGAATTTACGGTGACCTTGACCTTTGACCTTTGAGCTTATCCATTTCAATGTGTGCTTTGAAACCTCAGTGTTCACGCCACTGTGTAGGTTAATTAGTGCCATTCGCGCGATTATTCAAGTAGCTATCGCGCCAACACGTCGGCACAAACGGACAAACACACAAACAGACAAACAGTAGCGTGAGTGAGTGATGGGGTTTTACGGCTCCACCCAATCCGATCGGATGATACGGGCCCCAGCCAAACAGTAGCATTTCGTTAGAAGTCATTAGAGATGTGTCAATCAGCGGAATATTTGATGGGTGCTAATTGTTGTGTAGCCGAGCGTGAATATCACGCTCCAACGCTCACAATTGTGCCTGTCAATCAATGCAGCTAAGTAGCACCCTCCTCTCTCAATAGAAGCCCTTGAGTTGGAGAAGCAATTCGTTCATTCGACTTACACACACAAGGAAAATGGCCATGTATACATGTACATTGGTCTATGCTGAACTTTCAATGTCTGCGTGAATGACGGGAACTTGATTCGACCTGAATTGTTCCTAATCACTGCTGAAGTACCGATTGTATTCTTTGATCTACTGAAACTTCGATACCCTTTCTTGTAATTTGTTGGATCCCTGACCCATCCTTCTCGATTTTCTCTAATCTCGATTCGTCATTATTTAAGTTCTTCCAGGGCGTATTATGATTATATATGTTTTTCTCTTTTCCCTTGATCACTTATTTCTGAATCCCATACATTGTGTCTGATATGACATGAGTGAACGAATGATCTATATGTATTATATACTGTACATGAGAATAATATTTACACCGCCTCCAATCTATGCATGTGATATGCCCATCATATAAAGAGACAATCACTGTAACAACGGGAGGCAGCTCTGTGGCGTATCAAATCCCCTGTATCTCTAAATAGAAGTCCCAGTGTGTCGTCTCCTTGGACGCGTTAGCATGGCAACGATATTTGCACCGAAGACGTCAGCATTGATTTGGCTTGCATCTTCAGAAGCAATTTTAGAGGCGCAATAAAACCGAAACGGGGCTAAAGCGTCCGGTGATCATTCAATATCATACAAATTTCACGAGGGGGGCTCGAATCATTATAGCGACTCACATAAAGAAGAAGTGTTATATGGCAGGGACATTCAAGCATCCGTCACCGAAGAAGGGGCTGACGGGAATATTTGGTGTCTAAGTGTATATGACCATCACCATAGCGACCGAAGTCACTGACCCCTAGGCCCTCACGACATCCGCTCCAAGATTCCAAAAGCGAATCATTCAATGATAATCAATCCAATGGATCAAACAACTTTTTAAATCGATCACTTATCGTGATCACGAATATTACTACTTCGTCTGGCCCGATACGTTCCTAGCTGTTCGACACGTCATATCCAATATCTGCACCATGTAATCATTACTCTTTGCCTCTTTGTCTATGATTGTTTCGTTGTATTTCCACACATAACAACCTTCCCCCACCCCCGTGTCATTCCCGTGATAACTCAGAGCTGTGTACTGTAAGATGGCCTCGCTTTTAAACACGTTCAGGCGGAGAAAGGCGACAGTGCTTCGTCTGAGGATCAGACCTCTATTTTTCAGCTCCTTTCTTCCTCCTTGCGGGGCATCCTCATGGCACCGTTATGTTTATACCGTTTCGTACACATCAAACACCAATTTGTATGTGCATGCGTCCACTCGAATCCCTATTGTACAATACATAACGTATACAAAACAAACAACAACAAACATTTTACATGATAGACATACAGTTATATAGTTATGATTGTTATTGCGTAGTATAAATGAATAAATTATTATTATACATAATCCGTATACATTTTCCAGCCAGCACTATAATTTATGTGACTCAAGAATGAAATTCCCACATAGTTGTACATTGTACACATCAATAGTACAGCCTATGGTTAGGCCTCGGAAATACACTTAAGCCATAATATAATCCTTAGTGAATTCTAGCAGCATAGAATGTCATGGATATAATCAAAATAATGATAGCACTGATCATTAATTCATGATCCTTCATTCGCCTTCACAACGGGAGATTTCAGCCGACAGATTTGATTGAGATTGCTTGCGGGCAAAATCTCAAAATAATATCAGATTTGTCAGATCGCTGGGCCCCAGTGGCGTAGTTGTATAGCTCTTCAAGGGTCGTAGGTTCGATCCTTGTGTGTCGGATTTTGCGGCCTGAAACCCCCAAAGTTTCCCCACAACATGACAAAGTTTTAAGGTGGTTGATCGACGATGAAATATTGTCATCACTTAAGTGACTCATAGTCAATATCGACGGGACGCTTCTGATCTTTGCCGGCTCACTGGGGTTTTTTCACGTGTTGCCTTTCGGGGTCGTATCACTGTCAAGGGGAGTGCAAGCATTACAAAAGTAATCCAAAAGATGCCCCTCAGTGTTACTTTGACTCACTAACGGGCAGCGAGAATTTCGACAAGATTTGTTGATATGTGAACCGTAAAAAAGGCTGTTAGTGGCTGATATTAGGAATCATTCATTATTCAGCGAGAATTGTTCACAGTAAAATATGCTATTTGCTAGAGGTAAAGATGCGTTGTGTTAAGTGATTAGTGTTCAGTAAGCGGTTCATTCATGCAGCTGACCACACTGACCATCCACTTGTAGCCTGGAGCTATTGATTCGCAACACCATGTGTTTAGCCCGCGTGTACACCCCAGGTGAGCGCGTCCTCCGCAGGACAGCGGGACATGGGCGGGGGATCCATGCCCCAAGACGCTCTTTGCTGGCAGCACATGCGAGGAAGCTGTTTTGGAATCCGTGGGGTTAAGATTCGAGCAGCAGAGGAGGAGGCACCGATCGGGGTGGCATGTGGGCAGGGATCTGCGAGTACCGAGGAACACAACGCTGATCGTCCGCACGGCGACTGGGCGCCGGATAGACGAGCATGCAATTGGATAGAGCCCCCGAGAGAAGGATTAAGTGTTGCAAGCCATGATGTTCAGAGAAGCAACTGATGATGAAATTTCGCTCAAGTAAGTTACATTTGTTGTGCAATGTGTCGTCTTGCGGACGTTGTTTAATCTTGGTGATATCTGCATGGGTATGTCTGGAATGGAAAGGAATGATGGATGCAAGAGTCATGGAACTGGGCGATGAATCATTCGGCGCCGTCACATCCAGTGATGCTATTCCAAACGCTGGCTTTAAGCAAGGTTTCTATCAACAAGTTTGCGACCAGCGCTGACTGATAATCTGGGGGGTTGTCCCGTCCGTGGTTCCCAGAAATGCTGAATGCTGTTATGTTACCATAAATATTGCTCTTTTGACCTGTTGTGGTTACTGGCATATTTTGTTTATATCATTTACTGCTCATGTATGTGTTCACATCCACTGCGCTCGCTATATGCATCTTGAAAGATGCGTGGTGCATAAAATTACTTGGCTATTAACTATTTGTGCGAAGGTCTTTTAATGCTCAATAAAAGATCCTTCCCTTCCAGCCATTTTTTTTTTGCGTGTGCCCCCTAACTGGTCGTATAAGGTGATGCAGATCATTTCTAGGAAAGTCGTCAGAAAGATGACCCGATTGATTCCATGCCCATCAGAAAAACATGGCTCGTACCAGAGACGCAGTTATCAGACATTCAGAAGGAGAAGAAAAAAAGTTTGTCCATTTCGTCGGTTCGTACGCTGCTGATCATTGACACGATGGCGCTGTAGGCAGCAGCCCCTCCCCTTCCTCATCCTCACCGGCATCCCATCGTCTTCGCGTTCAGCCAGGATATCGAGCGAAAAGAAAATTGCTTTGGAAAAAGGAAAATATTCAAAAGAAATGAATCATATCGTTCATTGCCTAATCCTTCGAACCGATCATCTGTCGACGATATTGGCCGACGGCGAAATTGCACCAAAGGATGTCACTGCGACTGACGAAACCTTGAAGAAAGCATATTGCACCTCAGCGTGGATCCTCCTGTATTATGTGCTTCCATTTCTTCTTAGCAGGGAGTTGGTTGTTTCAGCCCTAGCCTCTTCGCTGACCCTAACGAGGGCTAAGGGGAAGAGGGGAGAATCAATCGGACTACGTTAGTCCTTCTCCGCCTCGAAGTCTATTCTTCTTTGGGGTCCCTTGAAAAAAGGGAAGAAGAGGAAAAAGGGAAAAAAGGAAGTCAATTGGGGGTCTGCGCAAATGCTCCGTAATGTCGGCTGAGGGCAGTCCGTAGCAGACCCTGGCGTAGCTTTGAGTATGATATCCAGATGGTAGCAGCATTACCTGGATCTCTGGCCAATTAAACCGCAATCCCCGATTTCTCCATCTATCAACATACGTGGAGTGTTTTTCAATCGGGTTTCGCGATTGAGCTGGCTGAAGGATGTCTGCATGCTGTGTGTTGGCCTTATTGAACTGCTGCCCCCACCTAAGCACAATAAACACAGCTGCAATTGGCGAGTACGCACAGCAGCTGTTGAGAGAAGCATCTAAGGTAACTGCGAGGTGAGGCAGTGGATGTTTTACGGGTACACACCGCAGTCACCGGTTGATCTTGATGCATAGCATGAAAACCGCAACCCTGCGGTTCTCTTTCCAATATTATGATTGTCTCAGGAGGGTGAACAGTTTGGTCGCCAGCTTGACCGGGCTGCGCGACGGGAGAGCATTACCCGTCAAAGGTTTACAGTAGCCATCTTAGCACCTTCAGGCGCGGCTCCTCCTTCTTCTGCCTCTCTTCTTGGGCGCCGGTCAGATGCATTCATTGGAGCTACAAAGCCAGTCAGTGGACATGAGTCTTGTGTGCGGCTTCAGTCTCCAGGGTCTCAGCTGCCTTTTTCACTCGACGAACCTCATTAAATGCTCTCTTTGCTGCGTATCCATTTGTCACGCTGCCTGCGTCGAATCGCTGAGTACAACTTCAACTGGTGGCTTCCGTAGTTGGTCAGTCAGTCGGTCACTGGGTGAGTGGGGACGTGGATGATCAATCAATCAATCAATCAATCAATCAATCAATCAATCAATCAATCAATCAATCAATCAATCAATCAATCAATCAATCAATCAATCAATCAATCAATCAAGCAAGCAAGCAAGCTGGCCGATCGATCAATCAATTGATCATTACTCAATGGCTTATCGTATCTCTTGCTTAATAGAAGCACGTTTTCAATCTGCGCCGTACAGTCGCTCTGATCACCAGAGTCCGTAATCTCTGTTCCAGGGCAAACGCGACCATTACTTTCTTCCTCCTGAAGCAAGAAGCGACCGCCATATTACCCTGTATACCTCCTCTTCCCGGTTCCAATAGGAGTCACCTCTTGCGCTGGTCATCGGGAGAGGGGTGGGGGCGGAACGGAAGGGGTGGGGAAGGGCAGGTAATGACCCATTCAGGAGCATTCCGAGCTACATCACGCGGATTTATCGAAATTTGAGCATCTGCAGTTCGTGGGTTATACGTCACGACTCGTGCCGGGTAATCAGGCTGAATAGCTGCTCTGACGTCACCAGACTGTCACCCGGAATGGCCACTGGGCAGTCTCGTGTTCCCGAGAGACCGAGGGGTCTACTGTATCCGGAGGTCAATCTCCCATCATAACTGTCACAGAGGTCTGGGATTATTGTTGAATGTGAGGGTGGGGGGGGGGGGGAAATGTAGAAACAGGTACAGATATCAGGTCGCCTAATTACTCGTAAGGTATCCCTGATGCTCGAGTTCCGTGGTGTAATGTGTCATATGCTACGCCGATAGATAGCATTACACGAGTGCTTGCGAAAATTGGGTCGCTTTGAAGTTGTACGCCTGAATTTTCAGCAATATATGGTTTTGCCTCATTACAGTTGAATACGTAAGATTCTGAAGAAAGTGCTACGTGTATACGTAGTAGAGAGAGAAGCACTCAGATTCACGTGGAACGAGTCACACCGCCCAAGCGACCTATCAAATACGACGATTTATGTCACGGCGCTAATTTCGCCATAGTACAGAGCGATAAATTGTGGTCTTCGGCTTCTGGTGTTATGGCTACTGCTACTTGCGTGGAAGCAGCGTGCTTCAATACTAGGTCTCTACGGATTGCTGCTATGGTATGCCGGTGTATCACACCGCACCAGCGCCATCCTATCACTCTTAGCATTGATGTATTTGCCGGCAAATCTACCCCATGGTGCTCGTCTATCCAATAAGGCCATTTCACTCGGCCCTGTGAGGACGATGCGAGCAAATCACAGAAGCCGAATGTACGTTGTTGTTCGCCTTTCCTCATTCTGTGGATCAGCCTACCTCAAAGGAGCGCCACTTTTCCAGGTCATTTGATCATGGCCTATCTCTTAATCATATTATGCTATGAATATCATTTTCTGGTCAAATGTAAGAATTGCACGCGTAGGGAACTTTCTGATATACTCTTTCGTCAAAGTTGTATCCGGTGTATTATTAATAGTATTATATTATTATATATTATTAATTAATAATTACGCGAAGCAAAGGTTACAAAGGGGAAATTGATGATTACGAGTAGCTCATGTGATCGGGTGAGAAAATCAGGAGTATATACTTAACAATCATCATCAACAGTGTTTATTATTGTATGTAAACCAACCAGAGTTACCAATTAGATTCATTGTCTCCGAGCTATTTTTCACACCCAATTTGGTATCTTCAAACTTTGCACCAGTTGGTGGCCCACAAGACCCTTTTGATGCGATCCAAATCGTCGACTGTTGCAATATCCTCCGCCCAGCTGCCTTATACTCTGCATTCGGACCATGTTCTCGTTGTGGTCGAGCGGTCTACGAGTTGCGCCGATGCCATAATTCCCTGATGGATGTCTTTCAGCGAATATGACCGGAATCAACGATGCCGATCCCGGTCATCTCAAACACCGCCGCCTATAGGTTATCACAATGACCAATCGGCGACGCTTCGCTCCTGAGTGTGTTTTTATGTTTCACTCTTTTTGGTCGGCGCAGAGTGAAACACTGGATTCCAAGTGACGCGTGAACGACGTGCTCATATGATTTGGAAATATCTTAGTTACAGAAAGCAGTCGCGCCTGAGCAGTAATTCCAACGAATTATCGGTCTTAAGATGAACTCTATGGAATCACAGGTGGCGTCCACACAGTTATACGAGTCTGGGAAACCAAATGATATAGAAAGTTATACCCATGGCGTGTGCAATAACTGTGCATGCTCCGACTTTCAAAGTTTTCCAATGTTTCGTAACTTTCATGTTTAATACATTATCTCTGTGTTGCGTGTATATCTTTTTCCTCGTGTAATACCCCGCTGTGTATAGCGTCAGTTGCATATACTTATTTCCACGTCGCTCTAATTGTAACAATAATTGGATTCATTTCGTGTGTTTTTAGATCATTTCGTCCATGTATCTCTTGGCTCGTCCTCTTCAGAGCTTCCAGATAATCATGTCAACTGTTGAAGTTCATTTTCATATTACAAAAATATAAATTTATAAATACACCAAAATACATGAGATTACGATAAGCCACAGTTGCTACTAGCGTGTTTCAGTCACCAGCGAAACAGTTGAATGGCTGTGTCGTTGTACCCCCTTCCCCCTTCCCCACGCACAAATCACAAATTCGTCAAGCGAAGCTTCCTGAATTCTTTGGCTAAATGCCAGACAGCAATCAATTCGACCACGTGGCAGGCTGATCAATTGCCAATTGAATAATGAAGCGTATTTTGAGAGATATCCGAAAGGATCTAAAGAAAATCTATTAATAGCGTGCAACAGAGTCCTGGGCCGCAAGTCACTGCATTCACCGATGTCCTTGTCAGCGATTCGAAGCGAATGAACGAAATCGACCGGCGCATGCGCTCTCTGTGTAAGTGTCTTTCTGCAATTCATCACGATCGAAGAGACAAATGGGGAGATGGCGATCAGGGGCCGTTATGATTGCCATGGTGCGTTATGATTTGCTTGTGTGCCATGATCTATGATGATCACCTAACTGTTGATCCACGACCATTGAGGCTTCTGCAGGTCCATTTTATCACGTGGCGTTTCAATAGTTGCATCATCAGAACCCAATGAACCGACTGCAGCGTTCTACTGGGAACAAGACAGGCACAGATCTGTCGGTTTGACCATGCATGCCTTCAACGAAATAATTATATCATTTATTTCAACGCCATTGGAATAGGAAAAAAAAAAAAAAAAAATACACATCTGATATTTCACGATGATTTTGTAAAATGAAAAAGTTACTCATTTATTTTAATGATATGCAATGTAATGTTATATGAAGTTTGATACCGGTGTATTTATAAATTAGGAGTTCGATGACGTTGAACTTATCAGAGCTATTGTCTGTACTAACATCCGAATTCCGTGCAAAAGTCAATGCTTGCAGGTAGCCTGAAAATTTGAGTATAGACAAACATTGCATTCCATTAAAATACAGACATCGTTTTCATGTGAAGCCCGTCACCGTATTCGGAGACAACATGGTAATAATGAATATTTATGGCTTGATCGGGAAATGTGTCTCTTGCTAGAGCGTCAGTCGTCAGTTCACCTGTGTTCTCCTTTCATTAATCAATCTAAGGTGTATCATTCTCACCCCCATCCGTCTTCTCTGCTCTCCCATTGCTGCGCTGAGGAGTCTGCTTTCGGAGTTACCTTTCGAAACACTCCAAGAATATCGATGAAAAGCAAAGTCTCATTTAAAGATCGAGTGCGGCGTCTTTTTCCTCCTTCCACCAACGCACTCTCTGATCCCGCTTCTGCTCGATACATTGCAGACGTTAGATTATGTTCTCCCAGGAAGTGATCCCCAGAAGAAAAAAAAAAAAAAAAAAAAAAAAAGTAGAGAGAGAGAGAGGAAAAAAATATATGATTTCGGGTGATTTATTCGGCACACTTCGTCAGCCACTTGGAGGCCCCAAGTTATGAGAGTTATGCTTATAACTATGCTGGACTAGTGTTACAAGAAAGAGATTCGATTTGATCTGGTTTATTTAAATAAAAACGCTTCTTATATAGCAGTTTGAGCAATGGAAGCGGCAAGAGTCAATGAGGTGATCGAGATGAAATGAAATGAGGTGACTTCAGCCTTGACATGCTCATGCCAACATTGCTTCTTCTTGTGCTCCTCGTGTCTTTGTTTTGTGTATAACTGTATGTACATATCTATGTGATACATGAAGTTTACGAGTATATTATGATATAGAATTACAAAGGAAGTCATATGATACCCTAGGTTTCTGTTTTAATTGCTTCTGATTTGCAGTACAATACAACCGCATGAATTGACCCATAACTATACACCCATCATTCGGTGTTCTCCTTTGTACCCATCACCTTCTTTACGTCTGCTCCTCCTTCGCAAACTGATTGTCCTCCCACACCTCGCCTACCCGCCTCGCCGCCACCCAATCATCTGATTCTTCCAACCCTTTATCTCCTGCCACTATACGTTCTGCTTCGCCACCGCTTTGCTTTCCCGCCGTCGTTGCGGCTGCGGCTGCGGCTGCTGTCTCGCCTGCTAACTCCGGGGCAATGTCGGTTTACGGGCTTTAAACGTGAATGACCGAGCTGCTATTGTCTTGCTTGATAATCTTATTCAATCTTATTCGCTTCTGAAGCCAGGCTCAAGAGCAGCTTAGGATTTATAGCTGGAAGTTCAGCCATGTCGGGCCGAAATGCCCTTGCCCTTACTGCAGATTACAAAACCGGAATCGTGAATCACTGCCGTATTCGGCCCTAATAACATCCGACTAAGAGTCTGTAGCCACCAGGCGCGTCAGGGGTCCACTGATAGCGCAGAATTTTAGGAGGGTGTCTGTCCTTATTGGCCAGACAGAGTGGCATTGTGTTGGTATGCGAAGCTGATTACACCATTGTTTATTCCTTAGCATCTCATCCTTCAAAAGCAACTCAGCAATTAGAAACTACATGATAAACCGCGCCCATACAATCGGGTGTAAGTAATTCACGAGCATAGATAAAAGGAAAAGTGGTTTGGATGTATCAAAGGCATGGCGGTTAGGAACGATTAGTGCTGCCAACGAGGTCCCTGGAAGGACATCCGGTCGAGCATGCGCAGTGATGGATTGACACACTCTCAGGTGTGACTCGTGAACAGGATGCCTGTGAAAGGAAATCAATCGCTCGTCATACCGCCGCATGTGCTTTAATGGGCGGGTCACCAGTTTCATTGACGTCTTCCATGTCACACATGCTCTCGGTGTGACGAAGAAGAACTCGTTACCTGCGAGCCTTAGTCTTGGGTGGGGTGCGTGCAAAAGGTGAAAACACGCATTTCAATATCTCACGCCACATCACACAGCCAGTTGCTGATGTGTGGGCGTTTTCTAGGCACCGGGGATTAGTATATCAATAGGAATTTGGAAGGGGAATGAAGATGAGTGGGGGCAAATCTGAAGGGAGATGGGGCGAACGAGGATAGGGGAATCGCACAGGGCTGGCTGAACATAGCTTGATGCCCCTTAACCTCATCCCAAAAAGAAATCACTTTAGCGAGGTCCCGTGAACATTGTAGAACAAGTGTGCTCTTTCTGGTAGCCATTTGGGCAAAATGCGTATTGACAAAAATGAACTTTTTGCTATTTTTTTTTTTTGCACTCATTTATGTGGGTTGTTTAGATCACGCCTAGATAGATGCGACAGGTTATGAGGCAAAGGGAGCACATGCTCATTTGCTAAATATATCCGCCTGATCAATGCTTGTGCATCGATTGCAGATAGGGACAAGCACAGCGCTCTGATGGTCTGCGAGTGATCACTTTGATCAGCCGGCGAACTTGTCGGTTAATCCTGTCTTTGATGGATCTGGCCCTCGCATGGAACCAGCTTTGGTCGACAACTTCGCAATCCTCGCGTCTGCCTTTAATCTGACCAACTGCATCGATCTGAAGAAGGAGGAGAAGGAGGCGGCAGTTCTCCCTTCGCCCTCCTTCCTCATTGGCAAATGCCACGACAATAGACCCAATCTCTTTCATAGGAAGTGCGCTGCTTGTTAGCAATACATTCTGCTAGCTGGATGCACGAGACATTCTCCAACGGATTTCTTCTGATAAAATACTACATTGGTGTCAAACGAAAGACGCTGTGGAGTGGAGATAGTGTTCCTCGGAAACTGACATTTTACGGAGAACACGGTGTCATCCTGGGCTGTAATACAAATTGCAGGCAGTCAGCGGGCGGGCGGTGCTGGCGGGCGTGTCTGTGGTGCATTGGTGCTGCCGTCACAGCACTTGCCCGGCTGCTCTCACTAATGAAGATTCGTTGACCGCATCATGAAAATCCGGCCAATTTTCCGCCGTCGCGTCCGTGGATACCATCGCCACCCATTGTAAGTAAACTTCGGGTTTACGTCCCTAGTTTCGATCTGGCTTTCCCTCTCCCTCTCCCTCCCTCTCTCTCTTCGCTTCCACCTCCTTCCCACCGCTTCAGGTGTGGCAATCATTCCAACTTTTTTTTTCTGAAGATTTTTTTTCCCAATGTTCCACTTCTGCGATTCCATTCCTTCTGGAGAGAGAATCGTTTCTTTGAGGAAACTTAGGATCTCAGGAGTGTTCGCAGTAATTGCGTGACCTCGTTGTGTATCCTCAAATCCTGGTTCCTTTCAAACCTTCCGGATAATCTGTTTCATGACGAGATTTTGGTCGGGTTTTCAGAATGACCCTGGTCATTTGAGAGGCCAGACTCATCAGCGTCTCCCTCACAGGTAAGCCGCCTTTGAAGCCTCGTTGAGCACTGAGCGCCCTAACTCCCTCGAGGGACTGATTGCCCGTCTTCTCTTTCTCCTTTTATTCCCAGATCGCAATACGGGTCGCTGCGTTGCAATCTTCGCCCAGTATCAAATTGAAATGCCGGTGCATCATATTAGAGTATTATGCTTTCTTTGTGGGCCATACATATGCTGCGTCACTCACGTTTGGAATGCGACAATGAGGCAAGGGGATTGTTGGGTTGATGGATGCATTGCTCATTCTGGTGGCTACAATCCACTTAATTGCTCTTTACAGACCAGTACCCTGAACGACCATGACGAATTCGTGGACTAAAGAGATTTTTCTCGCCTGCACTTCGCACACGAGTTCTTTTGAGTGGCAGACAGTAAATTGCTCAAAACGGGAAACTCTATTGACCCGCAGCTAACACTGCGAGATCGAAGAAAATTCTTGGTGCATCTGGAAGTCGATATGAATTCATTTGGTGTGAAAATAGGAAAAGGTCAGGAAGGGTCGTAGGTTGCTGACTGCGTTCTTAGCCTCGGTGCACGAGTCAAGGGAATACAAAGAAGGCTTGTGTGATGAGTTGGTCCATATAAATCGAACAGAGAGCAGATCAGAGCTGGATTATATTGACTCGATCCACCATTAGATCCACCCATTAGCACGTAGCAAATGATCAACTCCTTCAAAAAAAAAAAAAAAAAAAAAAAAAAAAACGTCCACCATACAGACAAGCAAAATTCATCCCGTGCGTAAAACTGAGACCCCAATCAAGGTGACCCTGTGTAGAGCCCTGTGTAAAAAGGCCCTGAAAGCAATGCTTCGTCTTATGGCTCACGTAGTCCCCAACAGTTGGCCATTTGACTGCGTAAATCTCGAAGCCCTCTGGGGCTCTGAAGTCAGATACCCCCTGTCTCAGGGCTCATACACCCTCAACTCTGAATGAACAGCGAAACAAGTGGACGAGGCGAATCTGGAGAGCCAGACGAATTTGTAGCGCAAATACGGTGGGTGTAATTCTCGTGTTTGCGTGTGGAGGACGAGAAAACAAAAGTATATGCATTATTTTATGCGGTACATATCTGGTAATAATATTATTATGTCCCGTCTATGAGTGTGTCACATCTACAGTTCAACCACCGAACTACGGATATGACAAGTCCACTGCGTACATATCTCAAATCAGATTTAGTCATCACGAGGCTATAAATAACAATTAACAACAACAAATACCGCTCTTTCCAGGGAAATAAAACCTCAATTTGCCCTCTCTGTATCAGCCACGCCGGGTTGTTGCGACCAATATTCATTTGCCATAACTGGTGGGCTCTCTCAAAGCGCTTGAAGACTACTACGTACAAGTTGAAAAAGTCATTGATGTGCTTTATGTATTCCTTTCATGGATTTTGGTTCTCCGTCATTACTGATTCCCGAGTTATCTTCAATTAGTTGGGACTTTGTAGCACTCGGTTTTGATGCCACATGCGTCCTCAGTTCTATTTTCTATTTTTTTTTCTTGAGATATTCTCGTCTCGGCGATGAGAGGCGTTCTGATCCAGCAGAGATGGAATGATGTCACCCTCAGCTGTCAATCAGGAACGATGGCTTTGTGTTTGCGAGATAAGAGATGGGTTCAGCGCTCTGTTTTGCTCTGATAGAGACCGCCTATAACGGCTTCACCGCTGACTACGGTGCAATAAGCATGTCCGGTCAGCCATGCATTGACTTAGTTTCAATTGGCAACGTACTGATTGACACAAAGAAAGTATGCAATGAGTGACAATAACGAACCTGATAATCACCTGTATTGAAAGCGGGTCATGTCATTGTGAAAAACGAAATAAAGACAAGTGAGAATTATTTTTTGTTTTTAGAAGTGCGAAGAGATAACGATGTCCATGGAAGTTATTATACCAATACATGAACGCATTGAACACTATTAAGGTAAAATACATATAAGATAAAAAGTTATTCTTCAATGTATACACCAGTGTAATACAGGTGTAGTATATGTTTACTAACTATGGGTTATGATGCCCGGGTGCAGCGTTTACTCATTCTTAAGAATGTGACGAGAAAAAGACAGAAATATCTTGACATAAAAAAAGAGCGTAGTTCCAAGAAAATAATAAAGAATCAAGACACCAAAAGTCTTAGTGAATGTTGAGACTGACATTTTAGATGTGACGATTAGAGATACTCATAAAGTACCCACAAACACGTTTCACATATCAGCGGCGGTTAGAAAGAGCTTTAATTTACTCGCACCCATCACTCGGTCGATTGAAACCAGTAATTCATCAGAAGAATGGCAACTCAACAAGAACGAATCAGAAGGTTTGTTGATTACTCGATATCAGATTTTAATGACTTGGACAAAAATTTTGATCTTCATATTATCAGAGTTTCGATAAAACAGTGGTGTACTTCAGAAGTCAATTATGGTGTAATCCATGGTTAATACGGTATTGGATCACCCGTCTATCACCTGTACTAGTAGGGCATCAATCGGGTATAATTATGTCTAATTAGGCCAGATGAGCTCTCATTAGCAGGTATGTTACATCAATTAGCTAAACGTGGGAGTATCTTATGCACAACTTTCATTCAGCGGTGTTCTAGGTAACTTCAAACAAACCTTTACACATAGTTCTCGTTTGATTGATTAGCTGCAGAAACGAGCCTTTTCAATAATAACTTTTCATTCGGCAAAAACAGGCTTGTCTGTACCATTCGAGGATCGTAGCTCGTAGTTCTTTGATGGCGAGTTCTGTGTTCATGGTTAATTTAGTGACAGGTGCATGAAACAAGTGCCACGTCGTCCGCAGGATCAGCACGGGCGTGGTGTCGGATCCCTAGCCATTGTCCCGTATCGATCCTTTTTTCCTAGGAATAAAGGCGGTTGTCTCCACAATACTGCGCACCTGGCTCAACAGGTCTTGCGCCATCGATTGCATCTCCGATCCATATCCATGCTCCTTTTTCTGATTGAAATTTTGCTTGTTGTAAGCACACATACATTCAATAATGCAGACTAGAGTTTTTTCTCTGTCGATGCTATACGTCAATCTTAAGTAGCGATAGATACTCAATATTCTATCCTCAAACAACAATGAGAGAAGTTCAAAAGAAACTTAGGCTGTCATTTTTTTTGTATTTGTTATGCATGGATTTACTTTAATTATCACAAAAGGATTGGCCTTGAGAAAACAAGCATAAAGGAAACCTATATAGGGCCTACCGAAAGTGAGACTGTACTTTCCACAGTCGATGATTCTGAAGTGTTGTTCATGTTACCTAATAATGAATTTCAAATCAATGTTAGATGAATATAGTGCGGCAGTGTGTAGCATCTTTCACTTCGTGTGGTCACCTCCCCCTTCCTCCCTTCCCTTGGCCATCGATACATCGATCTTAATCAGAGTAATAGTTCAGGCGTAAAGATTTATTCAAAGCAACAAATGTAGTTTGAATTGCCTTAGTTGTACTTAGATGTGCGTTCGATTGATAAAAATAGCCCTCGACTGTAGGCTAAATGTAGAATCAAAGAAGACAACAAAGGTATATATATATATTTAGCTCATGTAAAGGTATGACATCAAGGGATGGGGTGTGGACATGATAGATCTGCTTACACCTGAAGGTTCAGTTTAGGATATGTCTCGATTTGGATCACATACAGGTGCAGGGCGTGACCACCTGCTGCAATGGTCATCGACCAACCGACCATTATTCACCCTTTGACCGCTGCCCTCTCCTCATCCTCTGTCTTCTCCTCGGCCCATCGTTCATCTTAGTCCCCCTCTTCAACATCTTCTTTCTCTCCTTGGGCCACCTACTGCATATCATCGTCCTTTCCTTGGTCTTACTCCACATCCTCACTCTCACCCCCTATTATGTTCTAAAACTACCAAATTTATCATATTTCCCCATATGGCTCCGAGCCATCACACTTATGTAAGCATGATTTCCTTGGAGTTTATTCGTGAATTAACCGCTGATTCAGGCCTTCTTAGACCAAATGTCGATCGATGTAAAACCACAGTTGGGCTGAATCACACATTGTGTGATGTACTTCATTTAAGGTTCTCTCTACAAGTTACGCAATCGAGAGGAGAACATGCAGGCAACAGAAGCGGCACCTGCCAAACATTGAGATCGATGGAGGATCGAAGCAGACTGATCGAGGATGCGAACCGAAGATTCCGCCGCAGAGGAAGAGAAAAAAGCCTATTGATAAGTGATCAGCGCAGCCTGCTCTCCGCTCGCCTGATTGGATGCGCTCTGAATGTTTGACGCCGTCGAGGAATAGGCGTGAATTGACGCCAACAATCGGGTATTGAGGCTGAGAGTCACTTCAGTTGAAGAGTGATCTCGGTGATTTGAGATTTACACCAAAGGATACACGTCATGTGATTAGAATGAAACGAAGGAGTTTTCGGAGGCAGAACGCCTTGTCGTCGCGGCAAAGGGTTTACTACAGCCAGTGAGTTCTTGTTTACACGTAACGCGAGCTCGCTCCACTCCGGATGTTTAATTCTGGTATTTGCGAGGTTTTTTTCCCTTTGGGTATTATGCGTGGGAGTTGTTGTGGCGAGATTATTATAGCCGGGATTGCTTTTGTGGTGAATGAAATCTCACTCGTGACGTCACAGTCTGCTTCTGACGTCATGATTGCAACAAGCTTTTAAAGGTACTCGCACAATGCGACGGCATCAGCAGTTAATGCAATTACAACCGCAAATACCTCAACCCATCTGTGTCCAGACGCCTGGACGCTGTCGATCACTAGATGCTATTCTTGGTCACTTCGATTGTCCCAGAAATGACCTCCCACAAAACCCAGAGGTTGATCAGAAACACGGAGTCCAGAGTAAAGCATGGTGAATACCTGACGAGACTGCTCAATGCCCTGCTTAGCGCCGCATCGGGTCTTTACAGCCCCATTAGTCAGAAGCCAATCGCGGATCACCTGACATTCATCTCTTTGATCCCTGATCCTTGTCTCCTCAAATGCAAGTCGATCCAATTCACCTGGTTGACTTTGATTACCATGAAACCCCGGGCGTTGTCCATTTCATCCTGCCCGCGATAGAATATTTACATCCGTATTTCACTTGTGTTTTTCTTTCAGGCTGTCCCAGTATGGCAGTCGATGTGAGTGGCTGCGAGATGATAAATTCTTAAGGGATCTAGAAGGCGACAGTGTGGACACAGAAATTCTTGACGAGGAACTCCGGTCATTGCAGGACGATGACACGCAATCGTAAGTCCCACTATGATCTCACACCATCACCTCTTACACAGTGCTGAAGCAATTTATCTTACTTTGTGCTTCTTAATTCATGTCCTTATTAAGTTAATGTTGGTTTACTTTTGTTTTACACAGCATTGTAGGGTATGTATGATTTACATTTCAAAGCTTCCGCAACAGTATTACATAATTCTAACAATTAAGCCAAAATGCTGACTAAAACTGAAAATGGTTACGGTTAGCTTTGATCAGAATGTTCTTATATTGAATTTCGAAATAATGATGACATAGATTAATTTATTATTGAATTACATTTACATCTATATGAAAGATTCATACAAATTCCACACCCTCACATCTTCCAGATCACCAACCACATTTTCTGTTAATGAGCTATCGGTTGACCCAGGGGAACACCGTACCGTCATGAACTCCGAAATTATGAATATTTTCTTTTCTGTGGCATTGATTGTGATACATGTATTCAGTTGCGAATAGCAGCATTACGCAATCATCGTGGAACATAAACCAACCACCAAGTGTGCTCGCACGGTTGAAGGATCATAAGCCCACTCAGCAACACCTGAGCAGGTGTAATTGATAAGTGAATAGTTTCACAATCAAGAGAGATGTGATATGTCGGGTCGATGGCGAAAAATATAATAGCATCTTCATACTGCGGTGTATTTTATTCATTTGTTTATAATCTTATTGACACTCTTCACATTCTTGATACAAAATGCACCTTGATGTATTGATATACACACAGTGAAATTAATTAATACTTACGAATGGTCAAACAAATGTGCTGTAAACTCAACCCATAACTCAGCGCTGTGCCTTGCAAATATGCAAACACCCCGATTACTGCATTTGCCTTTCTCTGGCCATTCGCATCTTCCCTAAAGTCTTAAAGACTCCTTAAACATTATACACCACAAATGATAACGATTACGTAATGCCCAAAAAGATACCAATCACCGACCTCTGATGGACAGTACCATGATGCCGTCCAATCCACACTCAATCCCTCGATTAAATAATTCTAAGAGGGCCTTAAAGCGCTTCATCTGGATCTCTTCCAGTAACCACTTGCTTCTCTGTATATCCTCGAAAGCCTATTTCTAAAGCTCAAGTGGTTACCCCGCCCTATCTAAACTATTACAAAACGAATCAGGCTAACACAATGTCAGTTTTCTTACAATCGTAGCCACACAGAGTGATCCGCATAGGAATAATTCACAAATGTCCGATTCTATGGTGACTAATCTAGCGATTCACACACCATGTGTAGTATGATGTCAATAATGTATTCGTTCATCAAATCCCGAAGAAAGACCGCGCCATGAGACATTAATGTTGCGCAACAATGCTTCATTCTACGTGTTGATGCATTTTTCAGATGCCGTGGGAGAACGGCTAAATTCCTCGACAGCACATCGTTCCAGATCGTCCTCTGCGTCCTCGTCCTGGTCGACGCCGTAGTCGTCGTCTCGGAGATCCTCCTCGATCTTCATGCAATAAGAGGTTTGTAATCCTCACACCATTAAAAAGACAACCCTTGATGCTCAGTGAAATTAATGTGTAGATGTGTTTCATATATATGTGAAATTTACGATCCATGAGATGTTGTTGCGGACATTTGAATATAACAATGATGGAATTATGCTCTTGGTAAAAAATGCACTCGGAGTTGAATTTGTTGGCTTTCTTGGTGACATTTGTGTGATACCTGACAATGCGTCCATCAATCTACAATGTGCTCTTATATATTATTACAGATTTTAACAACGAAAGGTATAGACAGCTAAATAACAAACGCATTGGTTAAACCCTCTTATAGGGTTGATGTGACAAAAATATCATTATCATAATTATATGAAGTAATGATAATATTAAGCTGATTAAAAAGACATAGCGAAGGATAGCATCGTCCCACATGCCGTAATGTTTTCCATCATCTATAATTGAGGCGGGAGTTTGTTGCGAATGGCTTTCATCTCGAGCAAGGTAATCTATCCGTTAGCAAGCAGGGCTTTTTTCACCACATTGCCCAACTGATCCGGTCCCAGGCTCACGTGCGGCTTGTGGTTACGATCTCGAACTTGGTCGGCTCAACACATAAGTCAGAAGCGGCAACAGCTGTAGTCTGAGATTTCCCCTTGAACATCTCAAAGCAGAGCTGGTTAAGCACTGAATTACAGGTTTAGATGTACATAACACCCTCTCGCGTGAAATACATTCATCAATCTTATTGATTTCTGGAATGTTCAAAATCGACATGATCACCACGGGGAGGGTGAGGATGCCGCGGTATTACAAAAAAAAAAAGAAGTGAATCAACAACCAACTGTTTTGCCGAACCGTCCTGGGATGCGTCCCAGTGGAGGCTCTGTCGGACCAGTGTCGGGTCTGTGGTCCCCGTTGACTCGTTTTAGTCTGGCAACTAATTGCATCATAGACCATAGTGCGACTTCCGTGTTCGTAATAAATTGGTTTGGCCGTTGATACATCGTGTATAGTGCAGTTTAGCATCCAGGAATCCATCTTGTTTCCTACTCGACATGCGTCTTTATATCCATTGACCTTTTCGTGACCCTGACCTTCTTCCAATGGCCGCCTTTGCAATTTTCATCTTGGCCCGACTGGGTCATCGTTTTCACCCGAGTAAGTCTCGCGGTGAGCGAGAGGGGAAAAATAGTGCGAGTCAGGCGTGGATCCTGCGCTGCCTGAAGCAAGGCTTAATTCCAAATACTTCATATTCATCCCTTCTTTTTTTATCAGAAATCACTGGTATCAAGAGTGACCTCCTCCTCTTCAATCGCGCGGCTCCCGATGCCTCATTAGTACGAACTTGTTGGAAGATAAAAACCAGAAGTAGAACCCCTGAAAAAATCAATGCTCTCCCAAGAGGAGAGGGGCAACCATCTGGCCGAATCTCCCTTCCCCTCCCCCGCATAGTCTGCTTGTAAATTTCCCGTATAACCCCAAACATTTGAAATGTAAGCTGCCTTTATGTCAGCTGAGATTCGATTTGAGGAATGTAGGGCAGCGGGTGTGCCCCAACCCCTCAGTGCAAATGGGGTCGGGATCTCTTGTGTGGGCGCAATTAAGCATGGGCAATGGCAGCAGCCCCCACTCCCCTCCTCCGCGTCCTTTTCCTCCTTGGTCCTGCTGCCCGTATCATTCTGAAATATGCCGCTCATAAATGAATGGCCTCATCAAAGCGATCAGGGCACTATTTAAATAATGGATTCTGATTCGCTGCGGTTTCTGAAATGCTAGTATATTTGAGTAAGAAATAGTTCTGCATCATCATCACTGGCATATTACAGACAATTAATTTGGCGGGTATTTGCCTTTCCCCGTGTAATAGGATTATAGAGCTACAATACCATATTGAAACACATGTCTCTTCTCTCTTTACCAGGCCAATACACAGACGCCACGCAACAGTTACAGAAAGCAGTTGGATTCATCAAAGACACCTATTCGGCTGACCTAGAAGGGTACACGGGCAACAACGTCAAGTTCATTTTAGCCGTGCTCCAACATAAATACGGCAATCAGTCGCAAGAGGAAGACTCCGCTGACGAAAACCGCAGACGGCGTCGCCATGTTATAGCTCCTCACTTGATAGACATCGGCGCGCTGATTGGTGAAAATTCTCTGACAAAAAGCGCGCCACAGTCAGAGTCGGACTCGTTCTTGCAGTCCGCTAGTGTTATTTGGGACAGATATCTGAAGCATGATACAACCACAAGAACTAAACGTCACAACAGACGTTCCCTGTTTCATTCGTTAACTGGCAACACGATGAGGTCACAGCGAGGTCATAGTGAGAGGACAGCATTAGTCCCAGAAGATGACCGACCCTTGAGGGTGAGGAGGGGCTCCAATGGCGCCGAGAAAGAGGAGGATTTCCCGGATCTCGGAGTCAATTTCACCATAGACTACAGCGACTTCACGAGGAAACCGAGTTCGGAGACTTTGCTGAGTCTAGCCCACATCATGCATTACATCAGTATCGCCATTCTTGGAGTGTTCGTTATTCAGGTAAGCATGTAAAGAGGCCCGTTGACATGGCTGCATTGATGTCAGCTTTGTTTACGAGTCTTGGGAGGTGAATGGCAGATGCAAGGACCCCATAGCCGTGACTCATACACAGGGCTCAGAACAAAAATACAATATTTTTATCTCAGGTCTTCCTGCGGCTCTTTGGAATGGGGAAAATGTTTTTCAAAAGCAAAATGGAGGTGAGAAACAGCATGCGTTGACACAATAAATATATCCCGTGGGAATCATATAATTAATCATACATTATGTCATTTTCTCCAGGTATTTGATGCGGTCATCATCCTAGCTTCCTTTGTGCTTGACGTGGCTTTCATCGAGGGTATTACGGGCGCTCAGGGCGAACAGGCCGCTGCCCTCCTAATCCTCTTCCTCCTTTGGCGGTTACTCAGAGTTATCAACGGTAGGTGTAGTACTACTGCATGAGAGATGCTGACTATCATGATAGTGTTGCATGGGGTTGTAGACTGGTACTTGGTCTCTATACATAGAACAACAGGTAATCCCATCGGTGTCATTTTGACGACAATTACACCCCATGAGAGTAATAGAGAGGTCGCAGTTGTTGCAAACGAGAGGATTAGCCGCCAGAGCAGCCAATACAGGGCAACGCCCAGCTCGGTGATTTATACAAATGTGTCAGGCAAAATTCAGCTGGAGTCACGCGACGATACTTGTCTGCTTCTGAGACTAATCGACATCGAAGGATAGATTTGGTCTCATTTGTTCGGTGCGATGCCATCTCGAAATATCCCAGTTGGATACTTGGGAATTTAGACATAAAACGGGAGGATGCAATATATCTGGAAGGGGCTTTATCTTAACCCAGGGCACCAATTCTACACAGGGATGAAACATTTCCTTGGTGGTGGTACAAAAGTAAACACCCGTTTAGTTCGGTGGGTGATCATCAAATCAACTGTAACAACAAGAGACACACTGCAATTGGAATTCGGATTTCAAGGCGTAAGGGGCTGACAACCAGGACAGATCAATCGACACAAGAAACGCTATTGACAGAAGCAAGCAGCCGAGAAACGCTTCTTCAACAGATTAGCTGATACATTTCGATCCAAACGGAACATGTTTTCTCCGAGCTTTTCAAGAGGCAAAGAGAGGAGGAGGTTGAGTAAATCGAGCAATGGGATTGTGCTGAAAATGCAGATTGTCCACCGCTGAATGATGTCACCTCCTTAAACAGAGTAAAAAGCAACAACTCGTAACTTCAACCAATTAAGGTCCTAGAGATCTCTACTTTCATCAGTTTGATTTAAAAGGGCATTAGTTTGCGAAACAATCAGAGGGTACATCTAATAACCTATCTGCACTGGATTGTTTCGGTGCACTTTAGGTAGCGAAGATGATCGATGTAATGTAATGTTATGTGAACATAGTTGGGCATACAAGGAATCTGACGACAGGACGATCGAGGAGCGGTCCTTCCCGACAGCGAAACACACAGAAGCGTGTCTGCTATAATGTTGATGGATAGCTTGGGCTTGTCCAAGGCACCCCAACCGCTTGCTCCCAGCGCGTGGTCCTAGGGGCTATTCGGTGCCCCTGCAATCAATCATGGCATTGATGAGCTGTAATCTTTGTACCGATCACTGCATGTGCCCAATTGGGTCTTCCTCACGTTGCTCCTGTTTCCTTATACAGGCATAATGATTACGGCTAAGAAGCGCCAAGAGTTCAGGATTAAACTGCAGAAACGCGCCAGAAGGAGAGCAGAGAAACGAATTGAACTTCTCGAAGACGACAAGCAGTTCAAAGAAGTATGCAAGCACTGTGATAGTGAACACAGATATAATTTTGTCAATTGCAGAAAGAGGTCAACGCTCTGAAAGAACTCAGTTTGGACAAAGGGGCAACCTCTGATGAAGTCAACAAGTGTAAGCCAAAACGAAGAAGTAAGTGTTGTGGTTCCCTCTTCCATGCGTTCATTTTCTTTCCTTTGTACGCAGGCATCTTCCACAAAATGGACACTTCGTCCGGCCTGTCCTCCATAGCATCCCTGTCTCTCGGCCTGTCCATGAGCATGTCAGGGGGCAGCTGTGCTATGCTAAATAACATCAAGCAACCAGCTGCAGCTGCAGCTGCATCCACGCCGCCGAAGCCCAGCCGCAGAACCAGTTTGCAGGACTTTGTGCCTGGCAGCAGCACAGGGGTCGAGAAGAAACACCGGCGGACCAGTCTGGGGCCGAAGCGTCCAGACCGCTCGCCCAGTCCGCTCTTTAAACGAGATCGGATGTCTTCCTCTATGGAGAGAGTGGTTGAGGAGAACTGCTCTGGCGATGACGACGACGGACCAGGTCCTTCGTTTCTCTCTCCCACCACGACTGCTCTTGTCAACCACACCTCGCATTCAGAGCCAAAGTTGACGGCAGCCGTCACACTGAACGGCGACATGGTGCAGAACCATGTCCAACCATCGCCGCAGCCAACCATCAGCACCCCGACGTTGTCACTGGACTCTTCGCCTATACACGCAATCGATTCGTTCTCTTCACCAAAGCAAGTGACGTTTGTGTTGACCAAAGACAGCCCTTCGTCATCGGCGTCGTCGTTGTTGTCGACGGAGGGGAGAGATTGTCTGACCGAAGTCGTCACCGACAGCGTCGAATTGACTCGCTCTCTGTCTTCGTCTTTGACCTCGCTGACTTCCTCGTCTTTACAGACGCCTATAAACATTGATACTGTGATTACAATGGAGACTCCAAACGGCTCAGTGCCTCCCGCTAAGGAGTCCAGCACTGAGGTCGACGACAAGGGCGACCTAGACCCTGACCTCAAGCCGATCACTCGATGGCAGCGAAGTCGCAGCTACGAACTTCACCCGTCGCCCTCATCAGAAGCGGAGGAGAATCCGGTCCCTCGGAGACGAAGCGTCGAGGGAGCGCTCCTCCTCCTGAACAACTTTGCGGTTAGTATACTCTCGTTTAATTAGAATGAAAATCACACGTGGATGAGATAATATTTGTCTTTTAGGATGGGCAAGTGACGCATCTGTGACCATATCACAAGTTTATTTGCACTGATCTCCGGTTGTTTCCTGACACCAAGAAAGAGAAGTTTATTTCACAGGTGTTCTTTGTTATTTGAATGAAATTGTTTCCCAATGTGTATGCTCTCTTTCTCACTGAAGCGCCATATCATGGTTGTTGTAGCAAACGGTTTTCGTTTCGTTCTTTTCGTGTTTTCTCTATTTCCTATTGTTATATCCCCTAGGATGATTGCCTTGTTCTGAGGAGGCGAGACGAAAAATTAAGACGACACTGACAATAGTTGCATGGTTTTTAATGATACTGAAATGACTCCTGGGGTGACGCATATCGAGTGTTTTGTCTAATTGACATGCGTATTGACAAAGTTATTGAACGGTGAGAGGAGGATGTGAAATTGCTACGCCCTACAATTATGGGCGGCTCTGACCAGTGTTTGCTTGTAGGTCAGATCAATAGAGGCATAATACATGTATTGTCAACTTCCTAAAATAAATAGTTTCAATTCAACAATTGAATAAGATAATCAAGGCATGTATTAATTGAGAAGGAAGTCGGTAACTGTACCTTGGAGCGGGTTACAAGTACTTAAAATATTACTTAATATCACTTAATTCAAAGGGGCTTTGTTATTGATGGAAACCATTAATTTGTTTTTCTTAAATTATTTGTTACATGGAAAAATATTTGAAATAATGAACATTTTTAATATTTGATTTTACCTTCATTGAAGAAAAGAAAATATCTGTGATTCTTTGCATGAGTTGTGTTATGTTGACTTTATTGAAATTTGATGCATTGGAGGAATGGTCATTTATAGTACACTCATTTGTTGGAGGTGATAAGAAATAATACTCATTTTTTATGTATGACATAAATTCCATTGTTTTCCTCACATGCATATTAAAATGTATTCCCATATTTTAAACATTTTTTTCATTAGATAGTGGAAATCACGCTTGAATATATCATTCATATTTGCATCTAGACTTGGCCACATATCACCATGTCTTTGTTAATCCCCACCGATTAATTTATATCCGGAGGTGACCTTCTTTAATTATTTCGAAATTTGTGTTTATTTTTTTTTTCTACTTGTTTGTTGATTGCCTTAGATTATGCAATAATTATCAAGATGGTTTATTACCCATTTAGTTCTCGTATCTACCAAAGCAATATGCACTTGTAAATAACGCTTTTTACCAGCCACTTATCACGATATGGACAATCGATGTCGAACCCAAATATTGCTTTTAAATCACCCGCCAATGCTTCTCGGCTGGTATAAGATTAATCACCGGCTTGATTGAATGATTAAAATTCAAAACTGTGTCTACCTCGATGCGCTTGCCAAGAGCACAATTAACAAGGAGGTCAGAGTACTTAATCAGCCCCTTGAAGTTTGTTTTTTTGTTTTTTTGTTTTTTTTCATAATCTCAAGCTCTGAGTATCCAAAGGAAATTAGAAGCAAAGTCATTTTGTGGTCCGCACATTATGATTCTGTGATCATAACGCTCCCATCTGCTATCATAACGCATTGCTCATTTAGCAATAAGATGGATTGGAGAGCCTGGTCGCCAGATCTCTGCTTATCGCTGCATGTTTGGGGCTTTCTTTCCAGCAACAGTTGTTCTGTAAATATAACTTCATTTATCACATGAAATATATCAATAAACAAGATCCTACCACCACGCGATCGTCATGTTAATTTTTTTTTTTTTTATGTTCAATTTGTGGAAAGCAAGGGTCTCTGCTCTGAAAGCATATGTTGCCATGGCGACACAAATGGAGTAAAATTTAACTTGACAGAAAAAGAACTGCATTAAAAAGAAGACTTTGTGAGATTCCAAGATTTTGTAATTCACTAGTAAGTAGTCTCAAATACGCTAGTGCATATTTATATCAATTTCAAGTGCTAATCATTTCGAAAAATAATTATTATGGTGTGAAATGAATATTGTACACTTTACAAGTAGTGCCACTTGAGCAATGAGTGCGTTATGTTTTTTTGTATCATAACGGAGATATAACGTTGTGAATTTGACATTGTTCTTATGCTTGAAACAATGTTAATATCACAAGTATTGATATACGTTCACTCTATCATATGTTCTTATGGAAATAATACACCTGGCTCATATATATATGTACACACGTCTCCTTCACAGCTGAAGTATGGGGCATCAAATGTCTGACCTGAGATATCAAATCATAGCAAACAACTATAGAGGTGTCCAGAAAATAATTCACAGTGCAGGCAGAAGAGCCTCAGACGTAATCAACGATGATTTCAGTCAGGACTGCGTGTTAAGGTGCTGTTGTAAGAACGACCACAACGTCCTGCATGCTGCGGTCGCCTCCGAGGAGAGCATCCTTCAACTCCTCATCCTGAGCGGCGGAGATGTGAACACTCGCAATGGTGAAGGCAAGACCATCCTCCACGAAGCTCTGAGGACTGGTTTAACACTGGACACCATCAAACTCATAGTAGAGCATGGCGCTGACTTGAAATCGAAGGATCTGCTCGGATCTACTTCATTGCACGTTGCAGTGGAATGTGAGCTGGGTGTGTTCAGGTATATTCTTGGGGTTTTCAAGATGGTGCAGCTGGTTGACGAAGTGGACAACATGGGAAACACTGCTTTGCATTTAGCAGCCAAAAAAAGTAAACCGGAAGTGGTTTATGACTTACTCAGAGAGGGTGCTAGACTAGATATCGTGAATAATTATGGCAACACACCGGCTGAAGCCGCTCCGATTGAATTGAAATCAATTTTCAAATAAAATCGAAATGCCCCACAGCTTAAGCAATGCACTCGGGTCTTTGTCGGACTGTTGCGTAATCCGAATATTATATGAAATCCGTGAAAATAGCCTCAGAATAAACTTGGATCGCATGAGAATTTGGATCGATTCCACCTATTCAGATCGCTCATGCAGATACTATGTTCAAAATAAATACCCATCCACCAAATAGAAGAGTGATTCAAAATATTTATGGTGACTGAGTGGTATAGGAGCTTACAACTTAACAAGTTAATCTCGCTCTGAAGACATATTTTGCTATATAGCATCTACCCCACATAGCTCCATCTAGTATTGAGTTACATCTTGACACACTTCAATTAAAGCTTGGCGCTTGTCGCTCCTGAAATGTAAATTGAAGCACGTGAAGCCTGATCTACGAAACGGGCTGAGCTAATGGAAGTCAATGCTATACCCCTCCCACTTAAATAACTTGTGACACCACAATCACAAATGATGAGTTACCATCGGTGTCACAAGTTCGTTAAAGGGATGGGGAACTGAATTTTAAGTGATGTTCTATTGACACATAGCACCAATTGATAGCATTCCGTGCCAATAACACCATGCCTGGATGCAAGCGTAAGGAAATAATGCATTCCAAATATCTGGGTTAGCATTGCGCCTATGGGAGAATGGCTTCCATTGCAAAGTATATAGGAGGCAAACGTCAGCTGAGGGCTTGCCGTGATTGGTCCCGTTGTCCTCGTGAAGCTATAGATTTCAGCCAATCAGAGCAGGCCATCTTCGCCATAAAAAGACATGTTTGTTGTTTACGAAACGAAAGCGCACGCGTGGTGCACTCTGGCTGACCTTTTTACTGTTTCCGGATGAGAAACCATGGTAGGTGTCCTAAAAAATCGCTTGTTATAAGGGGTTTAGTAGCAGGACACGCTGATATGACGAGGCCCATTGTAAAAGATGGGGAACTAGGTGTTTCATCACAGCTCCTGACGTCACGCCTAGTTAGCAATATATCTCCCGCGAAATCGTTAGCGATGATATTCCTTGTGTGGGCCAGGCATAGGAATAATTTTGGTGCATCAAATAACGACTCAAAGTCCATTTCTAACCAGTTTCCCCTCCCTTTAAGGCTGCGAGTACACGACATTGTTTGATCGCAACCATTGTTGCCCAGCCCTAACCACTCGACAGCTCTAACAAACATCATTGACGCTGTAATCGATTCACTCGGTTTGGCATTAAACCTACTTTAATTCGCCATGTTTGCTGATTTCTGATCAGTTTCTGATTTTCAGGATCAATTCTTCGCCGATTACGCAACACCTTTTTCTCCTTTCTTGTCTGCTAAGAACAAGCTAATCTCCTGATCTAATCGCTATGAGCATTATGTTTTCTTCACCAACATTTTTCCGAGAAAGAAAAAAAAAATCGGCCATCAGCTGAAACAACCAAGCAGTCACTGAGGGTCTGAGATATTAGCCTAATGCGCCTGCGCAAACGAACAACGAGCAGTTGATCCTGGGTGTGACCTCGATGCATACGATTAAGCCGAATATGAAACATTTCCCACAAAAACGAACTCAAAAATATATAGTTTGTCATCGGCCTTCAACCCGATAGCCGTCGCACCATTCCTAATTTGAATCTGCCTTGAACTAGATGTAGGACGCGACTCAATAGTGAGTTGTGAGAACTAGCATACCCTAATATAGAAATAACAATACATAGCTTCCCACAAATTAACATATCATGAAACAAACAAGCATTCAATTACTTCCACAATCATGCTGATCTTTATCGCTAATTCGAACCAATGTATATATACCTGGATCAAATAGCCGTGCGCCCGTATGCATGCATTGGAGTATGTTTACAGACAACATCGGAGCTAAAAGCTGTTAATATTCAGATAAAGAACCTGTACATAAAGCATCCATTGTGTAACACCCAGTTGGCCGCTCCGACCGAACTGGTGGTATGGCCGTCGTCTGCTCGTTAGACAATGATGAAGCATCTCTATCGGAGGGAGGATCTTCAACGCAAAGGCTTTTTCTACCTGTATGTCTTCAGCCGTCATTCCGTTTAACTCTTCCATGTCGCGACTCGTCGAGACAAGCTGCAACATAATTCTCCGAAACGTCATCTCCACCGATGGAAACGAACAAAGTGCAGCACACGCGCGCCGCTTTGATTGAAATATTGTCGGTGTTACCTGATGCTGTAATCTTCAGGTAGTCATTTGCTGATTGGGGGATATTGCCATGGCACAGGTGCCGTTGCTACTGCGCTTTCAAACGATCCTCATCAACGCCCATACGTCACATAAGTAATCTAGCAAAGAACTAAAAAAAAAAAAAAAAATAAGCTGAGGAATAATATATATATATATATATATATATATATATATATATATATATATATATATATATATATATATATATATATATATATATATATATATATATATATATATATATATATATATATATATATATATATATTTATTTATATTTATATATTTATTTTT
>KB301566.1:41085-84231 GCA_000328365.1 Capitella teleta
CGTCTACAGAAAAAGGCAATTAGAATTATCTCAAATAAACCTCCCCTAATCACCTTCCCTACCTTTGTTTAAAGAGTGCACGCTTCTGACACTTGAAGATTTGTATATATATTGCACTTCAATGTTTACGTTCAAACTAACTAACCACATGCTTCCCAATCCCGTCACTCAAACTTTTCACCTAACCCCTGTTATCCATGGTCAAAATACAAGATCAAGCACAAGTTGTAAAATTGTCCAACCCTATTGTAGAACGGTCTTAAGGCAAAAAACATTACATTATAGTATACCATTCATTTACAATTCGTTTCTCCACCCACTGTCACTCCTAAATATTGATTCCGTTGGAAAATTCAAAAGAACTCTAAAAAACATTTTAATAGCAAAATATATCTGAATAGTAATTACATTATGTTATTATTATTATTATTATTATTATTATTGTTTATTTATTTTCTCTCTCTCTTCGTTTTTCATTCTTCTTTTTCTGTGTTCTCTGTAAATGTAATAGAAATTACCTCTCTGTTCGTGTAACAAAAAACAAAACTCGCTCCAATGCACCTTTTTCCATATACTTCACTTCATGTAAATTCTCATCGTGGCACAAAAGCACTCGTGCTTCAGCCACAACTTCATTATTGCACATTTTCTCACGTTTTACTGAATAAATTATTATTATTATTATTATTTATTATATTATTCCTCAGCTTACGTAACGACAAACTGCGAGTTCACGATGCGTTATTTAAAACGAAGTGACTCCGTATACAGCAGCTGTGTGCTGAGCGCCCGCCTTCCGTATACCAATTGTAAAATGATCAGTCAGTAATGATTAATTGGGGAACTGGTCATCTCGCCCGAATACCATCTCGCCCCAGGTCATCTCACCCGAATGCCATCTCGCCCGAATGTCATCTCGCCCTAGGTCATCTCGCCCGGTTGTCCTTTCGCCCGATTTTACATACATATTAATTAATATGACTAATATGGGCATTAATAATCAATATTGTGCTATGATATTATGCATGCTCGGATGGCGAATTTGTACATCACCAATACTGAGTGTAGTACTAGTACAAACTAGCGTAGTTTGTCATTATCCGCGATACAACCAGTTCCCACCACATGTGTCCAATGAATGTAATCGTAATAGTACTGTACTCTTTGACACAATCATAATATAAGAGTCAGACTGTTTTAATAACAGAAGTTACGTCTTGTTTACTTAACCATTTGTCGCCAATTACTTGCTTCATTTTACCAATATAATTCTTCGGTGACACTGCAGTGCTGCCAAAATGCGTAACAAGCACCTGTGTACTACTGTCTATGGTAGTATGCAGGAACCCTTAGGATTTATCGATAAGAGTAGGGGGAGAGCCCCGGTCCCGGGCTTCTGTTCTGGCGCCCGTTTCACCCGAATGGAGCCGAAAAACCTCATCATGCCTCATGCCTTATGCTTCATTTTAGCATCTACCGAGCGATTGAAATCTCTCTCGCAGATACACACGTGAATCCATACATAGTGCATTATGATGAACTGGTAAACAACTGCATATACTGCACCCACTCATGACTCAGACGCACACCGATGCATGCACGCTGCTATCGCCAAGGGATTGACATTAATTGATGCTTCTAATCATGAATGCATGCATTATTTGGTCGACAAGAAAAGTGAGAACATAACATACTAGTAAACAAGTATGGTAAAACATGTAAAATAATTCAAATAATTCAAATAATTCAAAGTCAACTCAGATGACTCAGAGTGGACGATTCAATCATGAGTAGCACACCACATTTTAGCATTCAGTAGCACAACACATGCCAAGACCAAGGCCACAGCAGCCAGTTCTATTGTGGATGTCAAACATTGCCCGATGCCTTAGAGCAGCGCCAATTGCTTGGCTTGTCATCTGAACCATGGTTCACAATCGTCAGTGGTCGCATTAGGACGTTGGCAGTTCATCAATTCCCAAGAATAACGCAATCGAAGCTGCTCTCGGTGCCGTATGCCGAACGACAGCGGCCACTTCATGTGAATGACGTTTACTAAAACAACAGCTCATTGGAAAGCAAACTTTGCCACTAGTTTCAGGCGCTAAGACAGATTGCATTACGCCGTGGTGAATATATAGACTTCGGTTTATGACTTTACGGAGAACTGCGGGCTATATTTTGGGGCGTCATCTATTGTTGGATCTGCTTTCTAAAATGGAGATGCTGATTGTGCACTTTAATATTATTACTTGCTATAATTATATACTCCTCAGAAGAGGTGCGCGGATATTGAAAATTACCTGATTTCGTATATTGATTATTCGCGCATCCCCTGACAGTTTATATAATTGCCACCTAGTTTGCATGTACATGAATGTAATTCGAATCTTATTTTTTATAATTTACACGATTTTCTAACATTCAAACAGGATATCAACGTCTGTTCAACAAATTCTGACATGTTGACCGTTGCGTCACCTTCTTTGGCTTCTGTTTGCATGAGTAATCAATTATAGCTTCGTTAAAATTCACGAAAACTCTTTGAATCGGTTCATATTTTCCTATATATCTAAACAAAAATTATGCATTATTTTGATCGATTTTGATTTGCTAATACTTTTCTTGACTATTTGTCAAGTATTCATCCACCACCAAAGTATTTATTCACCGAACTATACAAATGAATGAATAAATAAATATAAAGCTATCGTGATTTCTGTACAGCAAAAGTAATATGGAAACTTACTTAATTAGTAATTAGTGTAATGTCATGTGTGGCTCATATGGCTACCTGGAATTGTATGGAGTGCTTTTTAAGAGAAACGGCCTTGTAATATCCTTCGTAGAAGTGCGCGTTCTATCCTGAGGGTATTTTCAATGGCTGTATGTCCTACCTCTACCAGATGTATGTTTAACAGATGCCTAAAAAGAGGAGCTAGATTTGCCTCTTTCACCTGCTCAAATTAGTCTCGTTACCTGAGCCTTCAACTTCTTTCATCGCATCCGACTGCAATATTTTATCGACCTCACATTTGCTTACGGGACATTACTTAATAATGAGAGGATTCAGATTCTCAGAAAATGTATTTATTACTAATTGGGAAAAAGACGTGATTGGCACCCACTGAAGCCTATTGCTGATACAAATGCAGGCATACTGAGGTCAGGATGTTTAAGGGTGTTGCCCTTTTCTACCCGCCATTGATTTCTCTATGGCTCTGGGTGTCGGCCATTGTCTGACCATGCTTAACTGCTCCCGACGTGCCTCCGTCGTAGGCCATAAAGATTATTCTCCACCTCCCCATCCCTTTGGGTGATACGTCAAAAGAGATTTTGATGATTATAAGAGGGTCATGTCTTGTAGAAAAAAAATCTCAAGGGATACTATCACTTAGGATAATGACCTACGGTCATTCATAACGATACGAATGGTCCAGTTTGTCTCGAGAACTCTTTAGTCTGATCGATTCCAATGCTCCCAAAATAACCACACAATGGAGTCCTTATCCGTCATTGTGTTCGACCAAGGGCGGAGGACGAGCTGAATCAATCCTTCCAAATATAATGCATCTCGTAGATCAGCAAAAGAAGATGGCAGACAACTATAGCACCCCGTTCATACGCTCAAAAACCTTTCTAGATGAAACCCGTATGAACTAAATTAATGCAACTCCTGCTCATTAGTCATTGGCCCATCCCGGAAAGGAGTGAGTGCATGGTAGGGCGATTGCATCAGAAGTAACGGGTCAATGTTGACATGGTGCTCGGTAATCTCAGTGTGAACGCTCGCTGCCTCACAGGGACCGAGAGCAGGAGCTTCATACTGCGACCGCGGCAGGCAGTCGTCGCATTGGTTCTTCTCTCGGCGTCGGTAAGGCTCCTTGCATGCCTCTTCCTCGGGTGACAATATCAAGGATTACTGTCGCGCCTAATGATTGTTGGCAAAACATGGATTAATTATCAACACGGACGAAAGGTATGGCGCATAGAAGTATATACTGCTATAGGTATCACAATTAAGTTAACACATACATGTATGTTAATTGATACAATTGAACACAATTGTTGTATTCACTGCTTACTTTTTTTTAAATAATGAGGCGATAAATTTTGTTTTACATGACAGGGCTAACCTTTAATTGATGAAACCTTAGGTGTAATAAGAATGGAACACAGGGGCAAGGGCCGGTTGATTTTGATTGTTGTACGTTATACACAGTTGTGAATCAAACCAGACTGGCTCAGTCGGTTTGACCGGCTGACTGCAATCCTATGCCGACCCTAGGGGTCGAGGTCCCGGGTTCGAGACCCGATCAGGCCAGGGGCGTTATGATTGTGAATAATAATTGTAATCCGTTATAAATGCAATTCTTCGATGACTCTACAGTGCTCCCTAATTGCGTAACAAGGCTGGGCACTGTCTATGGTGGTATGTAGGATAAAGAATCCTTGGGATTTATCGGTAAGAGTATGGGGCAACCCCGGTCCCGGGCCTTTTGTTCTGGCGCCCGTATCATCCGAATGGTTTGTGTGGAGCCGTAACACTCCATCATATGTTATGTCAATCAATATAGTACACCCAACATTCTGCGATATTTCCATTTTTGGTGGCAAACAAGGCCCCGGACCATGGATAAGCTTCATTGAACGCATAAATAAGGCAATACTCTCGTACAATTGTTTTGTTTGAGAGGGCTAATGTTTTGACAGTAGCAGTAATGTTTGCATTAATAAACAAAAACCTAACAGAGAGTTTGTATATTTGGCGCGCCATACAAGAAATAACAATCCTGAATACTTGTTTCAGGGCCCATCTGATTCAACTTGCACAAAATCTCTTTGTGAACACACACAACTCGCATTTAAATGTCTCTCCCTCATTAAAATTTTACTTTTTTATTTGATTTCTCTTCATAAATTGGCGCAGAATAAATTAGTAAATACATAGCGGGTTGTTATTTTGAGGACTGATTGGTCAATTTTTAGCAAATTTTTCATAGAGGTAGATGGACTACTTATGACTACCTATGGCACACTCTGTATATTGATTGAATCCCAATGAGCTCTATAATTATTGTGATTCGCCATGACCAGACTAAGGTGATATCGAGATAAATTATATGAGTGACCAACATTAGCACGATATTGCTGATTGGATGTGAATTGAGAGGCTGGCTGCATATGACCTCTGCACGGTGCTTCGTAATACTAACCCAGATGACTCAATCAAGAGCCCTACGTCTCCCAATGACTGCATTTGGTTTCACTTCCAGGGCAGAATGCGCAGATTGCGTGATTGAACCAGGCAGGTTTCACTGAGATGGACAACAGGAAAGATCACAAAGGTTGGGTGCAATGCTTTCGGGATGAACATAGATGGGAAGAGAGAATCTTAGTCACACATAGTCACAGTGTTACCCCCTTTCATGTCAGTAGGGTGTTCAAAGGGGCCTGGATGATGGATTAGGTATTCTGTGGAAAATGCATTGCCTTGCATTGCCAACATTCCCCTGTGGATCCAAAATGCTAACTATATATAGTACAAGAAATCTCGGAACAAGGTCACCAATTGACCGGAATCCTCAATCAATGGTCAAGAGCATCCACACGTGGCCAATTTCCTTGGGTGGAGAGAAATATTTGCCATTTCGGATGTAGATGTCGACATCACACGTTGGTGAGGTCAGTTTCGTTTGCACCGTCACGCAACGTGACGCAAAATCTAATAAAAATGACTCAGCTTCAATCAGGTGTAGAAGGAGAAGAATATGCGGAGGAGGTCTGTCTCCTCAAGACCTCTTTGATTTATTGACACTTGGGTTGCAATGTCATCCTAAAATGTCCATGCTGTGATGGACTTTGAGGTATACCCGTGTATAGAATGTGAACCTGTGTTTCTTCAAGGCGTCGATTGCGTGTGTGCAGTTGGGACTCCCGTTTCCTCAAGAGTGGATTGGTTAATCTCGTGAATGGGGCTAATCAGCTGTAATATAACAAGCCAACTAGGTCATGAGCTTGATATGTTAGGTGCACACACGCATAATTTGTGGTGCATACCATTCAGGCAGATACAGAAGATCAAGAGCTTTCTTCTCTTATAAGCCTCATACTGTGCAGGAGGAGCCAGCATCAACGGATTATCGTTGCTATGACTCTGCATATAGCTGTTTACCATAAACGTTGTCTGCATAGCGATAAGGTCAAAAGCTATGAGTGATATAGGTTCTAATCAAACGGGTTGGCGAGAAGTCGATGCTGTTCTATCCCGAAGGACCTCTTTGCTCTGGTAAAAATAACCTCGTTCAACAAGCCAGCTAATGCCCCCTATGCCCCACTATACGGGACTGGTTATCGGATGAGACAATTGCTTCTCCCCCTTGCTTTTCTTTCCCTTCTAAGTGTAAATGCAACAATAGCATTGCGCCCTATGTGCGTCGGCCTCTGAGTCGCAAACGAGGGCAACGCGCAGAAAGGCAAACCACACCGTGTATAGCATTCATCAGAGAATCCTCACGCCAACTCCAGCAAACCAAATTGCCATCAGTGCTGTTATAACGTCCACATAGCGGCCATAACGTCATATGGCGGATGATAGCGCACAGTGGGAGGCAAGTTGGTAAATATACATAAAAGAGTACACGGTATTACGATAGGCAGGTTTGAGTGGATATTCATGTCTTGTGTCTCCTTGACAGATTACAGACATCGTATGTTCTCCGAGAGAAAGCTCTCTGCGCCTACTAAGAAATATCTTGATTTATCAGAACCATGCTTCCTACGTTCATCGCTCTTATAGGCCTCTCCTTTGATTGTCTAGGGCCTTTTTTTTCTCATAGACCGCATAATCATGTGTCTACTCGCTATCGGTTGTTACCAGCAGTCAGGTTCACAAAAAGAAAACCCCTCCCTTATCCCACCACTCCCTCTGGTGGTCCACTGGGGGACTTGTTTGTTTTATACATATATATAGCATTTGGTGCATGAATATTCATCACCTATTTAAGTGATTGTGGCATTTGGTGGCAAATTGTAATAAAGCAAAACCAGCTAAATGTCGCTTAGTCCCACGAGCAATCAACTCAAATTTTCTGTGCACGTGTACCAGAAAAAAATGCTGATCTGTCATTCTCTATACCTGGTTGAGGTAGGCCACGACCGATGATGTATCGATGGATGGCGCACGAACCAACTGCAATGAAAGAAACCATAAAAAGACCAATTACTGCACCACATTATTCGACAATCGTCATATTACCATAATACGCCATGCAAGGTGCATAGGCCTGCAACAAGACAATGACCAATTAGGCCTCACATACCTTAACGCAGAAAACAGCAACACACCTTTGGAAAGGCAGGGAATTGGTGGTGGTCAAGGTAATATATCAGAAAGCATAGGTGCCAGACATCTCTAGACCAAGGGTCTCCAGTGGGTGGTAGGAAGATGGAAGTGATCCACTGGTCGCTTCCCCTTGAGAGCAAACATCTCACGTCAAGGAATTATCGCTGCGGTGCATGGTAAACAAGAAACAGCTGCCCCCTGATTGTGTCAGGCAGAATGGCCAGCAAGCAATGTTGCGCTGCCTTCCAGGGACGTAAGCCATGCATTTTGTTCCTTGGCGACTCTTAATTACAGAGTAATGCCGCTGAAAGCGATACGTTTGTTTTGTTCGAAGTTTTTCCTAACAACCTAATGCAGACGAGCTATGCAAAATGACATAATTATTTGGCTCCTGGTGATTCGATGCTATAAAGATTAAGACTGGGAGTTGGGAAATGGCAAATATTTCTCAAGAACTGAGCGCTGTGCTTTAGTGCTTGGGATACCATGTTTTAGCATTGATTAATGATGCCATTATTTTGTGATTTGTACATCACGTGGGGAGTTTACTTGGTGCGGGTTGGTCAACGGGTAATCATCTCTCAATTGGATCTGTCGTGCATTGTCCTGAGTATACATGAGTTAACATACTATCCTTGGTAGACACATCCTTTTGTACAGTAGGTGCACTCGTTATGCAATGATCCAATGCGACTTTGTGTGAGACATCATTCGTGAACACATTACCCGTGACCCATACGTATAAATCAATATGGTGTTTTTATAAATCTTTTTATTAAGCGTTTACTGAAAGCCGGTCAGATGCTCCAGAAATCATTTCTGTTCAAGACCAACGAGTTGCTTGGTCTGCGCATGACAGAGGAGCATCAGGAACAAGATCTTGGTTCAAGGTCTTTTGAAGAATAACCTCATTCTACGTGATATAAGGTTGATACTATACATTAGGCGGCGAAACCATCTCCGTGTCTCACTTAATCCGACTTAATATACCTGGTTTAAGCTCAAGAGGTGATCATTAGCGCGGTTTGTCCTCAACAAGGGATTCAGTGTCGACAACGTTGGACAAATTGGATGCCGAGAATTATAGGAACAAAAGTAAGCAGGAATGCAGCAATCACTCAGGTCTCTCAGGTGTGTATGCGGAATCCACGGGCTCCTGATTACACATAACTTCTTCCGGTGAAGGGGGTTGGACGGACGTAGATCCAACGGACGGAGATTTAATTCTCATTTGGAATCTCGTCTTTATTCCACATATGGACTTCTATTGACGCAATGACCCATGACGTTTGCCAATGGCATTTTATTTGAATGATTATGCGTCATGAAATCATCCAAGCCCGCTGACTGCTTGATTCAGAAGCAGGTGCAAAGGGCAATTTCACTAGGCTATAACAACAAGATTTCCGCCACTGTATTCTGTGATAATATTAAAATCATGGCTTGTGTCATAATGTAATGTTGTTCACATACATATAGTGACACATATTTGTCACCTGCTGTGACCAGTAACTGAACCGTTCTCTCCTTAGAGGCCGAGAGATTTGACTTAGTTATCTGCCTTCGCATCTGACGTTCAGTTCCACAATACATCTTCCCTTAATGACAATTATATGCCACGTATTGCATCCAGCTGACAATTTGCCCATCAGCACAGAGAGGCTGAATCCAACGAGCAGTGCGCTGTCACGTCGACATAGACAACCTGGGTCGTTGCGTCCATGCTTATATGCTCAATACAAGAGTCCTCCACACTCCTCCATCCCAAGGCCAATAATATTGATAATGGCATAAAATCCTACACGGCCGAATCACACCGAGTTATGACGCCGGCTTGTATCCTAAGAATCGTGCAATTACTGCTCAACATCTGTTGTTTAATGAGGTTTGATGCCATTCCAACACTCGTTTGTAATTGAATGCCAGTAGATATAGAGATGCAGACCTTGCACGACCAGAAGGAGGAACAAGAAGAAAACCCGATTTGGAGTTGGGTAAGTGAAGGCGAGGGGGCGAATTGGTTCAGGCAAGACATCCATCAAAGGGCAAGACGGAGAATTAAAGAAATGGAAAGAAGGTTTGCGCATGGCGACATGGAAATGCATCGCACGTGGAACGGCTGCAAGGTTGTTTGAGTTCACAACCTTCGAAGTGGCTTATGAGTGATCGGCACAGAACACAATTATAAACGATTGTTGTTCAATTTCAACAAGCAACAGCATCAAACGAATCATACCTGAACAGCATATTTTGTCATCATTGTGAATGTACATTTTTAATTTGCTGGGTATACTTTATTGGGAGCTTTTAGATAGTTGCATTGGTTTCGTGGAGAAACTACATAGCAACAGGTCCTATGTCCATAGTTGCATTCAATAAGGGGGAGGGGGCGAGCCAATCGCCATCGCAGTCATATTGCTTACATTTGATTGTCCCCCCCCCTGCAACATAGACAACCCTAGACGAGAAAAAGCTTTTAATTAACCGTGTTATGGGCGGGGCTTAATTCACGCAACCGCCATATTGGACGTATGACCATTTCTCGCAGAGCGAAGCCTGTTACCAGTGTGAAGCGAGTCAAACGACATATAATAATCTTCTTCTTTTTCGGCGATACACCGGAGAACACGAAACTAATTCTCCGAATGAAGTCACTGCAAAATTGTTAACGAATCGACTTTAACTGATGATATCAGTCGGGTAAGTGCACATAATGTTACAATAATACAAGATGATACAGCCATATTGTAAGAGTCACCTTTTAGTTACTATAAAACGAGTTTGCAAGCAGATAATCTCACTGTCACAGGTGATCGACTCACAGTCACAGTGAGTCAGTAATGACCATGTCACCCTGACCCAACTTCCCAAGTCACTACTATTAATATTATGACTAGCATGTGTATTTTTAATACTATCATACTAAAGACTTGTCACCACAATGACAATAATCAGGATCGTTATTATATATACAAGTAGCTGGGGACCAGTGGTCAGACTGGTATTGGTAACACTCATTGTTCGATTGTCTTGCATTAGCTGACATACTACAGCGAGACCGAGGGGTCTGGTCTCGCCCGATTTATCTGTGCTAGTCTTGCATGTAACTGACTAACTCTGATGTTAATTCCACCCGTTCTATCAACAGGAGAACAGTTTTCATTGGAACACGCTGAATCTACCAAATCATGCACAACGCATTAGGCCTCATCAAATTTAGATTAAATGTGAGACATTTATTGCATCCTATAATTATTCACTCATTTGTTCTTTGTACCATTTTCTGCAGGATCTGAGGATGCAGACAACATTGGCTAAATGCGGAAATCAATCTCTTGTGGATTCGAAGATGGTTTCCTATAACTGCACCAGCCACAGTTCTGTCAAATTCCGTGCCAGCACATTGATTACTTCACATTGTGAGTAATTATTGAATGTTACACACTTGACTAACTAATTATTTTCAGCTGATTGACAAGCAATCCATGCAGTTGTCTGCAGTGATGGCTGAAATCTGCTGATGGTCATGGAGCCTAGCTATGCATACATGCATTTGATGTAAGTGCATTATCCAAAGATCATGTGTGGTTTCCACCCTGGTCATAGAGTGCTTGATATCTAATACTGTAGTGATGTTCTGTGTCTTTGAGCATGTTGGTAAATGTAGAAAAGGAAATATTTGTACGGGAGAGAGAGAGAGAGAGAAGAAGTTATGTTTGCGATTTTTGACTTGAATCACGATTTCCGATATATTTATTGCATCCGCTTGAAACCAATTAAGTTCCAACCTAATAGAGCGACTACGTGTGTCCTTTGATATGGAGTCATCCAGGGGAATCTATATTGATTGCATACAGACCGCATAATTAAAAGACAAAATCTTACAAAATGGAAAGGGTATTTGGCATTCAGTTTGATGACGTTATTAATTCCCACTCAGCTCACTTTTTCATACATATAGATAAATTTAATTTGCTGAAGCGTTAAGTGTGAATGTGCATATAAAAACATAATATACAGATTAAACAAATTAAGAAAAAAGTTCATGGATGATTTGAAGCATCTGCCGCAGCGATAATATGCCAAATCGCCAGAACAAGTTGTCGCTGGAAGTTTGTTGTAGCCTTAATTTATCTCTAAATTACAAAAATCAAGTCCAGAATACATTTCTTGTTTTATGACAGTATATCACGTATAATTATTTTAGGAGCGACAGGTGGTTCCCTTATTCCTTTCTAGATCTTGACTGGATTTTTTCAATGCTTGTGATTATATCGATGCACAAAACTGTACATATTATTTTTCTAATCATGTTTTTGTTGTTGATTCCAGGTGGATGTTCACTGGAATCAAAGGTAAATAGAGCTTGTGAATAGAAAAAGATGCATCCCCTCCTTTTCTACAGATCCTGCTAGCTCATGCTAGTCTTTTATTATTGTACCATTTAATTTTAAGTTTCATCATCTCTTGCATCCTGTTATGCTTACATAAGTATGATATTCTATTGATACTCTGATCAGTTTCACCTAAATATATGACTGTATTGATTTGTATTTTTTTTCCGAATTATTTTCATCAAGACACATTTTCTCAAGAAAACATCAAAGTTGTTGGAATAGTTTTATATGTTGTGGTGAATATACTTACACATTTTTACATATTTTATTTTGTCTTTCTTGTCTTTCAATAATTGAGAGCAAAATCTTGTATGCTATAAAATAGTGTTATCGTAGTTTTGTATCTAAGCTTCTCGATTTATCCAACTGAGTAATGAAACTTGAATCATATAATCTCAAGCAATACTAATTTTATTCTCGTATTACCTGGGGAGGTAAAGTACGCAACGATTACTTTTAAACTGATGTAATAATAAAATACAAGGTACCCCAGCCATCACTCGAAAGACATTTACGTGTAATATATTTAATTGGTCGCCAAGGATGCGTATATCATAGGAACATGTATTGATGCACATCAGTCATCTGTAGTTCATTCGTGGAGACACTAGTAATAAGTTAGAAACAATTAAATCACATATTTTAACATAAGTGGTATGTATATCTGATTACATGGGTGCCAGTCAACTGAGTCATGGTAGTCATAACGTCTCGATATGTCAGTGTCATGATGTCGGAGAACTTCGCCGAAAAATTCCAAAAGTATGACAGTTATCTTATTGAGAGAACAATCTGTCTAAAAATATTTGTTTCAAGCCAAGATGCGTTCGAATTGATCGTTTTTTGTCTGACTGAGTTTGCTTGTCACAACGTTTCGATCTGTCAGCGGCAGTATCGGAGAAATTTGCTGATAAATTAATGAATTCTAATAAAAGCGTTGATTTTGGGTGAATTTAATGAATGGGCATCTGTCTGATTTTCATTTTTGCAGTTAAATTCATATTTAATAGCAGCTATTGGGGTATAACGAGTCAGCATTTCATGGTTGTTGTCTTGTTTGCAAGCTGTTATCGGAATCGGCGAATTATCCGCGAGTCACTCGATTGAGCTTAAAAAGAAAAAAAAAAAAAAAAAAAAAAAAAAAGAAGCAGTGGGGTTGTTTGAAGCACGATAAAAAAAATATATATATATATATAAAAAAAATTAAATCCTAAAATATCATGAATATCTCAATGAGAGTTTAATGTTTCTAAAAATATCTATTTTAAGCGAAAATGCGTTCGAATTGATCGAGTTCTTGTCAAATGAAAAGTGTCGATTTGATAGAATTTAATTAGGAGCGGGTTGAAATCCTCCTAACTTTGAGAGGATTTTTGAACCAAAACGAGGCTATTCTGAGAGGAGTTTTCTTAGTGAAACGCAATTCTCCTAAAGTTAGGAGGATTTTGCTTAGGAGGCCTTAGGAGGTCTCCTAACGAGTGAAACGCACACCTGATTATACATGTCACCCAGTGGCCAAGCTCATGCAATGGTGCAACACGTCCAAAATGACGGAATATTGCAATCTCGCATTGTTCTTGGTTATGCAAGAAGCTTGAAAATTGTTAATTGAGCAGCACCATGGAGTCAGACGGGGAAGTGGAGCGCAAAGAGTACATTTCAATGAAAATGATAACGCACCTATTTGGGTCACAACCACAGGCCTTTTCGAATACATTAACCATGCATTTTATAATCCTCATGTTCTCACATTTCTCGCAGCGGATGAATAAACTACACGGTTTTTGTGAAGTCGGATTCTGCTTCGAGCATTCTGTTTTTAATGCATAATTTTATAATTTTTCTGTCAAATGCGACTGTTCTTAAAGGTGAGCATAATGCATGGTCAGCCATTAACCGGCTGAACAGCTTTTGGCTTATTGCGTCCATTATGTTACACATGCCTCTGTCTTATCCGGTGTATAGCATCTGGTCGCTATATCTATGTATACATGGCTGTATGTACAATATGAGGGTAGTCGGCGTGTGCTGATGGTCGTTGCAAATCTTGTGCTGATGGATGCCCGAAATAATAGAGATCTCATATTGCTGTCGTTGCAGGTCGTCGTCCATGGTGGAGAATGTCGACGCAGAGTTTGTCAACGGATGAGAGCCTCTTGAAGGGCAAACAACATGCGCACCCGCAAACTGTGTGAGTGCATGGAGTATTGCGTAGATCGCTCAAGCAGGCAATCTCATCGTGAGCCATGGGCTGAATGGTTAACGCATTCAACGTCATAAGGGTCAAGTGCGTTGTGGTTCTGAGTGTCACGATGCGTTATGTTTGCATGGGATGGTATACATTGATGCATGCATATGGTTGGCACTGAGTGTTGGTTCCTGTGTATATGCTTATTTGTATTGATTCACTATTCAAGTGCCGATTGTGTTGAAAAATCTGATGAGTGATATGCAAAACTGAGCACGATCGATGAGGCGAGATGAGTGTTATCAGCGCTTTTCTTGGAAAGGTGCGACTGAAATATTCAATACGCAAAATCAGGAATTGGAAAACGTTCCTAAAGGTATTAATGTTTCAGCACTCCAGAGAAACCGTGAATCTGGAGGATATGGTGTGACAGCCTTGTCAGGGAGGCTAAGTGTTTCCCTTCAGCTCTATCACACGGGGTAACGTCGAGAGGTGTACATAATTTTTAATTGTATCCGCTTAATGTTCTATGTGGTTTTTGTGTTACAAATAGCACAATATGATAATCCACGAATTTGGCAATAACAAAGTTTTTCTTTAGTACGGTTCTGAACTTCCTTAAGGACTATGCTGCCGTATTTCTCCCATGAGATGACAATTCATTAATTAATACAACATCCGTGAAACGCATACAGGGTATACATACTTCAATAAAACCTGACACAGAATATTGTTGGGACACCTTCCGCGATTTTATCCAATAGTAACTGGCACTAATTTCTGTCACCAGAGATTAATTATGCTGCTAACTATGTATGTGATACAGTACTGTGTCTGTGCTTAGAGACAGAAGATATACGCCTAGAACACTGTGAATATGTCCCCATTTCATATTACCATAGTGATCTCCTCTTCGCAGTTAAAGCTCATAACTACATGTATTCACTCGTTAAATTTAGTTTGTTTGTGATGCCAGCGTCCAAGGTAGTGCACTTATGGCATTAGGCTGTTAATGTTCAATAAAAATAAAAACAAAAGTTACTTAACCCATGCATTCTGGCAGGGATGCTGCACACCTCGATCTGAGTACATGATTACATGTGCGTCAAATACATTCTTTGAATAGATTTGTCACGTTGTCTTTTCATTGCGTGTCTACATAATTTTTCATCCTGTGTTTTAAACTTATGATCATATAGTTGCTGGAGGTAGAGGAACTCGAACGTCAAGTGTATGAAAAATTGTATGCGCCGAAATAAAGCAGTGTATTTAACAACAAAACACTGGGAAATATTCATCTCATCAAGGTCGAGTTGAGGCGATGTCTTCAAACGACACAATTATATTAAACTCTCCTGCGATTGGCGGTTGTTCAATACTAACTTGCTACGCCCCCCTTTTAATTAAATATTCATAAGGATACCGCTAGTGAAAATTGAAATATTGATCTCGCGTCGAGACCGCAAACGGCATTTTCCATTCGTGTTTGAAGAATAGAAACATGAAAATTGAATCAGAAATCGGAGCAATATTTCAATAACCCATTTATACGAGAAGAATTGAATACATGGAAATGCGTCATGACAGATAACCCACTGTCGTTTCGAAAAATGGTCATGGAATTAGCCGTCATGACCCATGACACATTGTCGTTTCGAAAGATGGTTATTGAATTAACGATTCGAACCCTGATTCGTTGCCTCTTGCAATTGAGAGGCTGATGACTTGTTCGAAGTAGACCGGGATTTGTATTTGTTATGTCAACCGGATTTGAATATATTTAATTACATTTTTTGATGATTTGAATCGTTGACAAATTTCGTCGTTGAGTTTGAAAGCACATTGTTTTATTGGTGCGAGGAAAATATCGATTTGATTGCGCGTGGTGGAATATGATTCGGGATCGCTTTGATCAGAGAAGATCGTGCCTTTCACTTTCATCCCACTTTCCTGTTCTATTCATAGTGTTAATTGACTATTGAGTTATTTAAAGATGACAGATAATATTCTGGTGTCATTGATTTGGTGTGATGGACATCATTATATTTGATATTTCGTGATCTGCGTACTTTGATGACCCATAATCTGCAATGATCTGTGGTATTTTTATTTATTTTAATTCTAATTTATTTAATTATTTATTTAACTACATCAAATTTATTTTCAATCCTTGCGCCAATTTCACCTTCTCACAAAAAAGATCGACCCTGTGGCAACAATGTATCGAAAACATATTTTTTTAGGGGGGGTTGTGGGGGGTGTAAGGGTTGGCGGCCAATATTTTGCGGTTTTAGGCTGATTGAGTAATCCGCGAGGGAGGGGGTGTTAATTAAAATTAAACGTCAATAAGATAAAGGTCATGCAAAGAATGTTAAAAGTGGAAAATTATAGTAACTAGCGTGTTGGTCACCCAGCGGAGATCATCACAATAAATCTATCGGTTGTCGCCTCGTGAGACATTAAACCATATTCCACCTTGAAGCCACATAAACTCATCTGGGTGAACATTTCAGGCCAACCCAGCAAACACAGAACGTTAGGCAAATGTGGGAGACACGTGTAGGTAACCTTCCCTAACGTTACAAAATAACGTTATCTAACGTTACTCAGGATGGGGGCAATAACGTTATCTAACGTTACCATGGTAGCGTTAGGTAACGTTATTGTAACGTTATCTAACGTTACAAAAAATTTACACCTAACCTAACCAAAAATAACTTAACCTAACCTAACCTAACCAAAAATAACCTGCATAGTAACATGATATACATGCACCTCATGTTGTTTTAACGAACCCTAATTAAAGTCTTGAAATTGAAGGGGTTAACCCCTTCAATTTCAGCACACAGCATCGGTACTCGTGTTGAATGTTGTTTAAACAAAGCCCTGCGGTCATTTAATTGATGCATAATATATTGCGAACACACAAGAATAACAAACTGCTGTCGTCGCGTTGTCATCTGTTCTTATTATTGTTATGCAAACAATGTTAATGAAGTAGCTTCAAAAAGGTGAGGAGGGAGGGGCGGACAAAACTTAAAACATAATTTATATTTAGTATGCCCGATGCAGAATTAGAAGCTGCATTACATATCAAAAATCCGCTAAAATCCGCGTTGCGGAAAATACCTAAAATTGGGTATGGAGTCAGGTCATGGGGTGAGAAAGGAAGAAAAAAAATTTAATGTGTTTCTTAAAAGATATCATTAATATGACATATGGTAGAACCTATATTCACTACTGTTATTGAGCCCAAATGTTGAGTAGATATTATTCTCAAGAAATGATCCAGTATAGCAAGTAATTTTCCGCGGAAGAGGGAAAAACTAGTTCTGAGACATCGATTTCGAAACTCTGACCTCATATCTTCACGCATATTGTCAAAGTTTCTATAGATAGCAGCTTGCAACTTACATCAGTTTGTTGCCCACGCAATTTACAAAACGTCCATATATGTTGAATACATAGTTAATCATACTGAAGTGAAATCCAAATTACTTTCCCTACCCCCTGAATGCTGACTTCGGCAAAAAAAAAAAAAAAAAAAAAAAAAAAAAAAAAAAAAAAAAAATTGTTATGTTTCTATAATTAAAACAGACATATATGCATTAAAATGGACCGAATAGTACATAACGTCATTTAATATTATAATATATCGTTATGATTCAAATATTTGTCTCCAATAATTAAAACTAATTGCAATTTGTAACCCGTATCGGATTTATCCCTATTAATCCAGTTCATTTAGAATTTGACCTGGACAGATTTGCAACATATTTTTTTTTTTATGTTCCTTTTACAAGCCAAACAGCTTAACAGCATATCCAAAATCTGCTAGAATCCAAATGTACCTGAAACTGTTAAATACGTTTTGCCCTTCAGGTGAAAATGGCGATATTGTTAAAATTGTGTTTTTCGGCAAATTCAAAAGCATATTGTTCTTGCATATGCTGCTCGTACATAATCTATGTCTTGGCCTTTAACATTAGGTGGATATGGTGAGAGCTATTCATGCTATTTGTTTATTTAAACGTGTGCATTGTGCACGGATTATGAACTCAAATACACAAGTCTGATTGGCTGGCAGACTCATGCACTGAGTGGTATAATCATGCGTGTTTTATATCAATATCTTCATAATAATTTACATTCATTAAAATAGTGTTGCTATGGTGACCAGCGGAGCTTTCATACCGCTTTTTTTTTCTTTTCTTTGTTCGTTATTTTGATTTATGTTAATTCTGAACCAAGAACCTTAGCACTGAGTCTTCTGAGCAATGTCCACTTCCATGTTTCGGTCAAAGGAATGATTAATCCGTATGTAACTGAGGATTCAGGATGATTCTCGGTTACATCTTGTGGAACTAGCTTAGTATCTGCCCAATGAATCCGAACGAGAATCGTTTTAAAGCATCCAGTTAATAGATTATCACGAAAAAGGAGAGTGACCAGAAATAAGATGGCGTAATCATGTAATATAGATAACTGCCACGCATTGCTAGAGCCATAATCATTATAAATTTTCAGCACTTAAAAATTAGTGTGCACGATATAGCACAGCACTGTAAGTACCAGAAGGACCCAATGACAATAACCTCCCATGACGCAAAATTCAATCTTCGGTCATTCAACGATAAATTGATGATCACTGTATCTCGGATATGACGTCAAATATTGCGCAATTCTCTCCAATGTACATGTATGTATGTATATATGTGATTGATGTGAATGATGTGAATAATTATTATGGCGGTCATCCAAGATTGGCGGAGGCGGTAAGCTACCCCAAACTTAGTTCTAGACTGTATGTGTGGTTGCTCCACAAATGCCATCCCAGGACCTCCCCCGCATTCAGTGGGTCACCCCTTTGCGAACGCCCCGGGAGTGTGCAGTGGCCGGGTCAGTCGGGTGTCTGCTGGCCCCTAACCCCGATCGGATATCTTTTGATCACCAATCGATCAAGAGGCGGTCCCCAATCACAAGCAGTCGTCTTGATATCGATCCACAGACCCCGCTAAGAAAGTGTCGACCAGGAAGGAAGGATGGCGTTGAAGAAGGGCACTGTAGGGTGCGCATGGTCGTAATCAATTGCAGCCTCACCTGCTGGAGTTGAACAATAGCCTCATGCCATTGATCAGAAACCGGCAACACACCAGCAAGACTCTGGCTCTATAACTGGCTGCCTCCCTCCGCCATGGGCCGCTTGCGTTTTGATGCATTGCGACAGCAAATCAATGCCCTGCTCTACCTCGTTGGACATCGACAATCAATTTGGGCTTCGAAACCTCCTTCGAATAGTAAACAGTTCATTTAACTCCATTGACTGTTTCTTCAATATATCACGCACCGTGTTATGCATTATCCAATGGTTAAAACAATTAAAAAATATCTGATATTTGATACGCATTTTGCCTGATTGGGATAATTCGATAATCAGTCTCGATCAGCAATTAAAAAAAAGTAATCAAGTCCCACAAGCCATAAAAAGATCGCAATCAATACACGAGTTCTATCTTTGGCCATCAGAAATCTGATTACCGTCAAAGAATTCATTAATATTGAAGAACAGTCTTCGGAGCATTTTTATCTCACAAATCTTCCACCCAATATGAGTCGCAGAGAGCAAAGATGGTGTTTCTATATAAAGACGCCAAAACCCCGATCTCTGCTGTTGTGGGATTTTTTTTTTCACCTCTGACGTCATCCAACAAGCGTTGGCCAAAAAAAAAGGTCCCCTTGAAATAACCCCGCCTTGAAACGAGAAGGCCGAATTGATCGTGGATTCTCGCGTTTTCCAACCAGCATGCTGCAAAATACACCTCAAGCAAAATGACAGGTTGGCGTGAAACAAGGAAATTATCCAGCCTCAAATGCCGCAGATGTTGCTGCACATTTCACGATGAACAGGATGCCTTTGAAGTTCTTTTTCTCCTCCTTTGGCTCAAGGCGATGCTTGGTTGATGCTCTTTTAGTGTATCTGCCATATCTGACCTAATAGTGCCCCACTGTGATGACGAAACCAAGGCCCTTAGGCTGGGGTAGGCTGAAGTATATCTACATCGCACGAAACGCATCGTTCTCATCTTCTTAGTTTTCAGATGTAGCGAACATGAAATTCTGAACTATTACTGTAACCACTAATGCTTGATAAACATACATTGTGGCGTATTTGTTATCATAATATCTCAATTATTCCCAAAGCAATGGGACGAAAGACACGAGGAAGAAAACTGCATTTGAAATAATCAGTGCCCTTTCACGGGAAGAACGGTGGCTATGATAACAACTGTATGCTCGAGATAATTCCAGAGATAACTCAAAGTTCACAAAATATACACCCTAATTAATCATTCCATCGCAAAATAATAATTACCTGATATCATTTATCATATCATTTACACGGCATAAAAAATACACAAAGATTCAGTGGTTCTAATTCTCCCTTCAAATCGGTTTGGTTCACATATTTGCCGCTAGTGGAGCTGTGTCATAACACGCCAGAAATTCCGCGAAGTGACACACCAAAAAGATCACTATGGTAACTGACCAACACAAACGAATCGGCTCCATGTCTTGAATCGGAAAATGATGATAAAATCATCCAATTGAGTATATTTGCTAATGTATGTGTCAATCTGTGGTCGATTGTTTGAGTCAAATTTACCTCATTCTCGTGTGTACTTGGCATAGCGATAAAATTGTTATGCTTACGCGATTTTCATTCGATCAAGCGTGTGTTAAAGTATTATAGTCGTAATTAATTGATTTGATCAGCACTAAATGCCATTGTGAGTGCATCGATAAAAACTTTAGTACCCTAGGTTTTATGGTGGGGTGTTGTGATGTCGTAACATCCCGGAGACAGTGTAGTAGGAGACTCTGGACTTTTTTTCTATCTCACTAAATATGCATTTTGAAGCCGCAAATGACTCAAAAATGGCAATATATATATGTCCAATGTCCGAACCAAGGCCTACAATTTCCCTTTTTTACTTGGGTTGACTTTTAAGGGCAAACGAATGGTAAACATCACGCTGAGAGAATACATATATGTGTAATAAAAGAACAAAATTAAATCAGACACATATATGTTTCTTCGAATGCCAAGTTTTTAATTTTGTTGAAATAACCCTTTAGACAAGCCAACATTTTGACATTTAACAGCGTAAGAAAATATGCAACTTCCGCCTGGTTACATAATAGGTGATAGGTATTCCAGGGCTCAGATTGCCAGATGACATGCCGTTGTACGAGGGGACCTTAGACCAGCAAAACAATGCAGCCCATTTATATTCTTTCTCTACCAGGAAATCGCGTGCATGCCAGTCAAATTGAAGTGTCTTCGGTCTATTTTAACTTGGAACAAACTCCAATCGAATGTTTACCTGTACAATCGGCTCAGTGCATGCATGCAGGGCCGAATAGCTTCAATCGGATGCAATAAGGACACTAAACTTTCACGGCCTCCGTGTCACTCATCATCCAAAGAAATCGATCTATCTGGAAATTTACGCCTCAACTCTACTAAAAGTGCTTGATGAATGGGAAGACAGGCCCGCGTCCAGAAGTCTCCTGTTTTGTAGCATAAACTGTGCTGATGTCACTAAGCCGCTCTGCCGGAGGAGCCAGCGAGGAGGGCCTTCTATGAACAATTAAAGAGGCATCGGTGACCAGGGATTGGTGCCCATCGAAGGCGACCCGGTCACCATAACCGGGGATTTGCACATTCTGAAAAGGGGATACGAGGTGACCATTGCACATTGTGGAAGCACAGGAGGAAGAAGGGTCAATACTAAAGGATCTGCCGCTGCTCATTGGCAGTCCCAAGTTTGTTCTGATCTAACAGCACATTGAATAGAAGGAGGGGTACAGGAGGTGGGGAGGGGGGCCTCTCTTCCGCTGTGCCACTGGTATCGGCGCAGAAGCTGTAGACGGCAACAAGAAACACAGCGACGAAGCATCGGCCGCTACACGGATGAGGAGCGTCGCTGCTTGGGTGCACAGGATTACTTCTTTGTGTTGGATTAATTAAAGCATAAAAGGATAATATTCAGTTGGTGTTGATGCCTCGATGATTCACTCCTTCATGTTGTGTTCTCCCAAGATCAATGAATTGCTAAGCGTTCTGTGTACAAATGAGGAGAACGACGAAGTGGACGAAAAAGACAACGACGCCGGGCGAAGTATGACCGACAATGAGGAGGTGGATGAGAGGTAGGCACTCGACGGACTCGATCTGAACGCCCGACACATCCCATGCCCGCAATCCGTCTATTTCTCGCTCGCTAATGTCTGAGTGGACGTTGGAGAAATTCAATTATGTGAGCAAGTATTTCATTCCTAAAGTCTAACCCGTGCAAGCAATGGCCGCCCTGCGTGGGATCGTGATCTGCATGATGGAACATCTTGGGTGAGATCAAAGTTACCAGATACCAGTTGTGTAGAAGCAAAAACAAAACAATTCTTTCCCAATACCCATTCTGCATGGACCAATGCACACTTAGGTCTAGTTGTATGTGTGTAGTTAAGGACGAATCTAAGGAACTTGATGGACAGTTATTGTGTCCGTCTACTCATGTATTGTATAATAACATATCCCAATATATGACCACAATCCCGAGTAATTGTTTACCGACCTTGGTACATACAGACCCCCTTCCCCCAAAAGGCATATTACAAAATCCAAATATGCGTGTAGATCATGAGTGTCGATGTCGTTCCCGGCCGGCAAGGGTTCACTTTCTGATCCTCAAATACCAGTTGCTGCTTTCACGCTGCAAACAATACTGGCAACACATACGTTATCCACTCATCGATTTCATGTCATACAAAAAGTCCAAGACGAAACCCATGCGATTTTGTCTTTCGTCTCTTGTGTGCGGCGACGTTTTCCCAAGGTCTGTATTTCCCCAAGCTGAAAACAACTGATCAAAAGCGAATTTGGTCGGCGATTGCATCGCTGTGCACGCCTTTGCGCAGAGAGGAATCAAAGTCGGCCATTAGGCCCTCAGAGAAGTGTTGCTATCTTTAGGGTTTACTGGGCCATTAAAAGCTGACACAAGTACCTCATTCGTACCTCAAACGATCTTCAGCTTCCATTGCAATCATGCTGTTTATTCTAACCGCATGCGTACTTTTGCCGTCAACTGCAATCAACTGAAGCTCAAACACGGAAGAGATTCGAGCTCCTTAGGAAATCGATCTGCCTTCTTATTATTCATCCTTTCGGAGTACATTGTATTAAGAAGGAAGGGAGCCAGCGGAGCTTCGTTGAATGCATTGCGACTACAGGATACCGTTTGCTCATTACTCGGAAGCAAAGCCCGGAATATTGGCTGCTTGATCTTAGACAATGAGTCAGTCGTTTTTCAGCGAAGAAACCAAGGCCTCATTGATACCATACATTAAAAAAAATCACGTATTCGTGGCAAACATTGGTCCCCCCCCTTCCCCCTGGTCACAATCTAGGAATTTTGGCTGCTCTGCCGTTCAGAACTGGCGCAATCCATTCTCAGAACCGACACCCATACGCTGACTCAGAGAGTAACAAAATTCTATTTAAAGATCTGACAATTGAACACACCCTTATCGACTCCGTCTATGATCTCTTTGATCCATTCGATCTCGTTGATGGACTTCGATTCGGGGTCGATAAACTTCCTTTTATATGATCTAAAACGAATATGCCACAATGGCGTTTGAATGCCAGGCCAGAATCTTCTCCAATTAAAGCTTAAAATAGCTCCCAATTGTGTGATTTACACCCATTGGGATGGATTTCACTTTCCATCCAATTTGAAATCACACAGTTGATTGGGAGCAGTGAATAATGAACTGGAGCCCAGTGTTCCACGCCAATAATTTATTTAAAACTATACAGACATATAAAGGAATGCAAACAATAATAGATTAGTCACCAATTATGCATGATGCAAAAGGACCAAGCAGTGTTATGAGTTGCACTCGGTTTAGATATTGGACATCCGAAAAATATTGACAAATTTCCTGGGCACACGACGTATTCAGTTTAGCCATTGATATTGAGTGATCTGCCCTCACTCCCTTGAGGTGCCGCCGATGCCAAATTTATTCAGAGCCATACAAAATTCGTACCGCGAGAATTACGTTTTTATTGGTGTTATGCAACATCAATTGTTCTTTTCTTTCGGTAATGCGAGCTTCGGCTCTGCTTATGGCGCAGATTATTCGAAGGATACAGACAATGAGTGCTAACGTGATTGGACTTACATATTATATAAGTAGAGCTACAGTACCAGATCTGTAATTTATGCTAAATATATTCACTTTGGACTGCCTGTGCCTTGTTTGTCGTGGCACTAGTGCATCGAACAGTAAATTGAGTACATGTAAATGATGCACACCAAAAACTCAATTTTGCTCGGTAATCGTGAAGACTTATCTATAATTCTCGCTTTTCACATGCATACAGTGCTGTATTGTTCTAGTATGACGCAACAACCAATTTTCATCGATAAACGAGCCAATTAGGCTTATAGGTCAGCCTGCCTTCGACTGGGCATCTCCATGGCGGGGACCAGTGCCCAGGGAGGCCACTTACAGTCAATCGACATTCAGCCTGCCGCACTAAAGGAGTATTCACATATCTCATGCTGCTTCCACAAGGGTGTGTCACTGGAGCTTTACTGAATCATGGCTCGAAATGGTGTAAGCCGATTGGATGGGCCTTCCGGCAGTCCCCAATTCATGGCTCTCGGCCCTCCTGCCCTGCGACCCAAGTCGTAAACATCGGTATCGTACGTACCACGTGACCATCCCTGACCAAAGATTGGCGCGATCCGGTGCGATTGAGAATTAAATGCAGTGAGCTCTTGTTTGTTTGTTTTTGTTTTTGTTTTTGTTTGTTTGTTTGTTTTGTTTTGTTTTGTTTTGTGTGTGTGTGTGTGTGTGTGTGTGTGTGTGTGTGTGTGTGTGTGTGTGTGTGTGTGTGTGTGTGTGTGTGTGTGTGTGTGTGTGTGTGTGTGTGTGAGTGTGTGTGTGTGTGTGTGTGTGTGTGTGTGTGTGTGTGTGTGTGTGTGTGTGTGTGTGTGTGTGTGTGTGTGATTTTTTTTTTTTTTTTTTTTTTTTGACTCATAATTTAGAAACGTCGTATTCAAGAATCCTGTTTTGATCACAATGTGTGATGGCGGCGTTCGTGGGTTGACATCTTGCATATGGATCACTCATCAAGCAATCATATTTCAATGAACTCAAACGTTAAATGTGATCGATGTACTCAAAGCACTAATAAGTTGTGATATTATGATGAAAGAGGGAATCACATGAACAAAAAACCTCAGGGAATCCTTGCGTGAATATGAATTGCTTATTACATCTGGGAGGGGTACGAATTCTATAGACAGTCAACAAATATGCATATCCCAGCAGATAATCACACTTTCTGAGAGTGTATCCCAGTGAAGCATTGCCCATACCGTAGTGCGGATTACATATGGCATGCAATACTGCAATGTTATTGGTTGCCCCCAGGTGTGGCAACCATCACTCAGGTGTCGGTCTACTTTTAGCTCGGCTTTTGTCCTTGAGTCAATTGGGCAACAAGCCATGCAGTCATACACCGTTGCCTTCTTCGGCCCTTTGCACCCGACCAGTCTTTCGCATAAGTAGCTCCCCTGCCGCTCGCTGAGTCGGGGACGCTCCGAGCAGCCCCGCCTGGAATTCAGATCGGAAACTAAACTCAGGTTGTATAATGGAAGCCAGCGAATCATCAGCCACCGACAACCACATACACAGGTGAGCAGCATCAACCCTTTCCTCGTTCCACCAGGTGCATCAATATGTCCTGTATATCGTCGTCTGCTCTACTGTAATAAATCCATAAATAGCTGTCTCTTTTTAAAAACTGTGATCCTTTAGCCATATAAGACACCGTATTTTCATGTCAATTTGCAGGAAAATTGAGATTCCGGCCAATAGCCACCAGGGAGCCAATGTCTCTTGACAGCAAGGAGGAGCATTGCTTTTTGTGCCCCTTTCGAATCCTGTATGATGCTCTCATATGAGGATATGCCGCTGCGGCTGCTGCACAGCGGCGACTGCATCGATTTCCAGTCTTATGCAATCGGCCTCTTGGGCCAAGTTGGCTGCTTTTTCTCAGCCTCGATGACCTTCTTGGGTCAGCTTGCCTTGGCCCCGTAACGACCTAACGTAGATGTGCTACTGAAGAGCTCTTTCCCGCCTCCACTCGAGCGGCTCTTTGATAGCGGCTGTGGAAAGATGTGTTGTCCTCGCGATACGCCAGCTCTCCTCGCGCGGAATTTTAAAATGAAATTTATTTTCGTTGTTGTGTTGACAATGAAGATTGTTGCTATCCGTTGGGTTATTCTGTGCTCAATGAAAGTGATGTCCCACGAGAATGCTGTAATGTTATGTCTCTTCATTTTCCCCCAGTTTCTTTTGTGTCTTCTAACATCTTCATATTTTTGTTGGCCACCCGAGGAGAAGTGTTTATCTCTTATATCTATCTCTTCAGTAGAGATCTATAAACACATACAAACAAGGGAGTGTCTATGTACAGAGTGGCTCTATACGTACCTAAAAGGCAACGCACAGAGCGGCCCTGTACGTAACAGAAGCTCTGGGCAAGGCAATCGCTCATAGACGCACCAACGAGATAAAACAACATGTCTTTGTAACATTCTGATGAAAATATTATAAAATGGTCAAATTAAGCCAAAAAATACTACAACTGGCCTGCACGTAGACTTTTGCTACATACAGAGCCGCTCTGTACGTAGACACTCCTTACCAACAATTCAAAAGAGATCTCACAAATTTACGTGCATGAAATGCACCACTCCAACCAATGAACATTCAGCGCTGTCAGCTGAGTTCGACCCAACAGCAATGGCGGACGCTAGCGTGTATGTTAGTCTATGTTATTTGTGGCGAAGTTTGCCAAAGCTTGGAGGTCGAATTTGCCGAAGTTTATGCGATTTAACGAACGCTGGAATTCTATTGTGTTTCTTTTTAATCAAAATCGATCAAAGATTTAGCGGCTATACCTCTCCCCTTGTAATTTCATTTAATAATTTTAACTGTCCCCGCTGTATAACAGTAACAATGCGATGAGACTTTGATTTAAACGCCAGGGCGAGTCACGCGCTCTTTGATACGGTAAATTTTGAAGCCCCTCGAGTGTTTCGGGAAAATCAGTGCGCGGGCGCTCCTACACGCCTGCTGCATGCAGAGTCATTTCGTTAAATTATTTTAAAAAGTGGATTTCGTATGTAAAGCTCTAATTTTTTTTTCGGTAATTCATTCCACTTTTTAAAACCGTACCCAGTTAATTAATAGTTCATTACGCATCGTTTTCCAAACACAGTGTTCATACCCATAATTGCCAATAATTATATGTTTATCATCTGTGGATCGTAAATTTCTCAAGTCCGAAAAGCATAATTATACATACAATGAGATAGCATATAAGTCCCTAACAATAACCCGAACCAAGTTCCTAACTCTTATGAATTCGGCCCATATGAATTCTGACTTGTAAGCATTCGATTTAAAGAGCCGTTTCTGTTTTGTACAACTTGTAGCTTTCTCGTACACGTGATGCATGTGCTCCGTAATTTGTTTAGAAATGACTTTGTCCATTATCTTAGTAGGGAAACACATGTTCGAGATTGTGTGGTAGTTTGAATGGTCTATCTCATCAGCATGAAATATAGAGGTCTAAAATCGAAATTAAAACTCATTAATTGCAATTGATATTCGTTACGGATCCCATTACTCACCACAACTAATCAGTAGATTGCGACACAATGTAATCGTTGTGAATCCATGAACTCCAGCCGATATGCGTCATTTTGGAAATTAATTATGTTTCGATCTACTATAGATATTGTAAAATATAATTATCACTAATTAATACGCACTTGCATGCATTAGTGGTATGGGTCTTCTCATTTAGTGGGTGTTATTGGATGATTACCCGTGTTAACATTTGCTATGCTCTCTGGCGTCACATCATAACAGAACTCTTGCAGCTTATGACGATCGCCCAATGCGTACTCAACTCTGACAATACCCACTCTTGGTTCCACCGGGACCTCTGCTATTCCTCTTCCTTGTTATATGTTCATGGGGAACGGCATTGTCTGGTATTTGATCCAAAATCTGACAGAGCTTTTGGTCAACGTTGCCTGGTCTGGAAGATTGTGGTGGTCATCGGTCGGTGTACTTGAGGTTCTGGTTCGTCAGCAGTATATACTTGGATAAATCCAGCGGTATCCGAGCCCAATTTGAGGATTCAGGATGATCGTCAGTTACATCTAATGGAACTAAGACTTTGACTGTATTGTTGCGGCGCCAGATGATGACTTTATCAGCTTAACAGGCGAGAGCTCTCATGTCCGTAGTCGGTGAGTTAGCCAGTACTCGCTGGATGCTATTGTGCAGAAGTAGCTGTCACAGGAAAAGGTGTCTTGGGCTTCCTGTCTCCAGTGTTGATTCCGAATTCAATCTCAGTTAATTCAAACGCACCGGATAAAAATTTCTTGGTGGCGTCTGTAATTCCTGGAAGGCGGGCAGGACCTCCAGTAAGGAAGCAGCTGTAGTCGCAGCATATCATTGTCGAGAACTGAGAATAATTATCCGCCAGTACTTAAGACCTCTGTTATGCCCCGCAGAACAAACTGAACTTCCATTTTGCGCGAAGTACACAGCGATGTTTGCAATCAAAATCGTCCGTACTTTGACGGACACCATACATACATGATTAAAACAGGGTTACCAATATGGGTGGATACATATTTCGGTTGAAATCACAGTTGAATTGGTTAAATTATGTGCGATGTAGGTACACATGTGCATGGTGAAAAGCCTCTTGAGACAGTCGAAATGTTCTCACATATGATTAGGTAGTTGGTCCGAGCAGTATTACACACACTTCTAATTAGGTCCACATTCGTGCTCCGTCATGCATTTTCCTCTGGTCACCCAATCATAATTGACAGGTCACGAAAGTGACAAGTTCATCCACAATTGAAATTGACCTGATTTTAATTCGCGTTGACTGTAATCATCATAATTATTTACTCTCACCCATCTAACGTATAGTTGATATTTTGGCCATTCGTGCAGTAGTCACTGAAGGCCTATGCCTTATTTCCGAAGTGAAAGGTGTTTAAGGAAGGGAAATGTGTAAGGTAAAGTGCTGCTAACGGAAAATGCGAGGATTCAAGTAAGGACTTTCGTATTAAGGATTTGAGCTTAGGCTTCAGTTGCTTCTCGGGCTTCCTGCAATTTCGGCCTCGTTTTCACCCGTTGTCAATTCTGCCACAGTAACCCTGAAATGGAACATTTTTCATCCTTTATCGAAGTAGACTGTTCCGTCGATCTCGGGTTCACCTTACAGCCCTGTTCCTCCTTGTATTACGACTTTTCGCCTGATGTCGATTACCTATGTCGAATTTGCTTCTGTTGTCGTTGTTCATATTATAATGCCGATGCCTATTACATGTACATGTATTGAGTCATTGTCAGCCTTGCTTGTGTGGTTTATGCTTCTATATAGGCCAGAGTTCTTCATCAGATTGCGTAGCACCAAACACCTAAGTGCATCTCATGAGCAAGTAATTTTACTATTCAGTCAAGTAATATATAGGTCAGTCACATACATGTAATTTATAATCATCCAGTAATTGCCTGAAGAAAGTTAATACATGTAATTACCATGCCTATCCCTGTTTCTCCAGTTCTATTTCTTTCATTTTTTTTAAAACTAAGTGACTCCATTTACTTCAGCTGCTTGTTTACGAAAATGTAATGCCCGTACTCGATTGTAGCAGTGGTTGTCTGAAAACGCCCTACGAACCCCAAACATCACAGAATCATTATACTTGTAGTACGTGGCTTGTACTGGTGGTCAAATCGAAATGATATCTTCTTGTAACCGTAAAAAACTTCAAATGACTAAGTTACTAGCAACCCAGTCTTTAGTATCTAGACCATGATTATAATATAACCCTTGCAACCTCTCCCATAACGTGCACTTTTATCCAATTTACGATGCGTCAATTAAAGAAGCATGGCAGCGTAACAAGTGTGCCATGGAGTAATAATTCTTCTTATTCTATGATGAAGCCAAGTATTTGCAATATATATGCATGAGGCGAGCGGAGACAGTCAAATGAATTAAAGGTATTTATTTATACATAAAGAAATGCACCTCTTTATATATACGCCGCCATTCCTTTGAACCGCCCGAATTGCGGGAATATTTGATAGAAGAATGATTAACAATTCAATTAACGGTAACTGGACGCGATAAAGTAGAGTATTAAAATTGTATGCAGAAGACATTCTCAGACATCCACCTCATGCTGATGAAGAAGCTCTGTAGATAATAGCAGATTTTGATGCAAACTTCCAATTTGACCCAGTTTCATAAGAAATTTCCACAGTCGAACGGAAGTTTCATCACAGCTGCTGTCAACGAAGTATTGGCATTACGTTTACAGCTGCTGTAAATTTCCTTGTTTTCTCTTTCGAACCATGCCTGATCACATTGTCTATGTAATATAGATTGCAACACAGAGGACTCCTTCAACGTGCGGCAGTAAAATGAAAAATATAAAGATTATTCAAATTGCAATGTATAATGAAGGAAGTTAGCTATAAGAGAAGTTCTCGTTTTTAGAGAAAAAAAAAAGAGAAGTTGAGGTCACCAAACTCACATTGACAATGGCCACAGGCGCCACAATTTGTGGAGCGAGCAATCTGCAGTAGTTATGCCAACTACGCGACCTTCCCTTACCTACAGGAGAAAGAGGGGTGTACTCTGAGACCCGATGATTGTATTCTAAAATAGCAGATCACGACCATCAGGTGCCTTGAAAGTCCATTGAATCGAAGTCATCTAGCAATGCTTATAAAATTATTCTCCTGAATATTGTCTCAGCGGGGCTCTGAGACGCAGCGATTTTGGTTTTCAATGTCAAAGCCAGTTCCGGGGAATCTGGACGGGGAAATTGTGACATCTGCAGCGCAATGCGTGCAAAGGCTTAATGCATCTTCTCGGCTTCATCATTTATCAATAACATAACCTGACGACAACGGGTGAGTCCCTCATCAATACTGCATTGGGCAATTCAGGGAAGGTAGTCCACGTAGCTAGGGATACCGTCCAGGAACGTTCAATAATTCGAGATGCTAGAAGATATAAAATTGTGTAAATAGGACTTACGTGCAGGTTAAAATTACTTGGAATAGTTTTGACATAAAACCCGGTTCTCACAGTAGAAGGAAGGGAAAATAAAATGGATACACTAAGATTTTAACCACATCAAATAGATACAAATGTATGTCCACATACTATATCTACACATGCATGTACGTTACAAGCATAAACAAGGCAACTGATACTCCGCCCCAAGAGGGATCGCTAGCGTGCCAGTCTCCTTGAAAGATGAGGAGAAAATACAAGAGCAAACATATAGTGAAAGTAGACTGATAATTATTAAGATTTTTTTTTCTTTAACGTGAGACGAATAAGTAGTGCGGATTAAGAAGGTGGGGTCTGCATATCGATCTACTTTTGTTATCGAATACTGAGCTCTGAGCCAAACCAATTAAACACGGATCTCAGGTGTTCTTTATTGCACACTCACAATGATCACTTAATACCAATATCGGCGGATGCAGCACCTGCGTTCTGTCGAGTGACGTCATCCGGAGTCTTCCCCTTGAATGACATGCAATACTGACCTCTGGGCCCTCGGGTGGATTTTTCTCCAATGCACCCTCACCCAGACTCTTTTCAGCCCCCACACTGGTCTACATAACACAAGCTACAGAGTTGGCATTGTCCACTTTACAGCATTATATCCCCTGATATTTACCCGCCTGGCTCACGCAACCCACAATGGCTTCATTTAAAGACGATTCTAGCTAATTCTTCTGCATTGATTTTCCATTCATTCTTGAAGGATTCAATTCTTCCTTACGCTTTTGTACGATGCCAAAACACGAAGCTAAAGATTCGATTATATCTCTAAAATTAAAATCATCACATTTTTCATTCATCATTTGATCGCTTCCATGAATTGTACCTTGTCTCCAAAATATGATCTTAATTACTAATTTTTAAGTACATATACTGAGTAATTTAATCATTTGAATCATTGCTAATGCATTTCAAACATTCACTATAAAAGTATATAATTGACCCCACGAGTTTCGTCTGAAAGCAGCTGCGGAAGAGGCGAAACCCCGCTTCTAACTAGAATGTAACTTAGGTCGAAGGCAGCCCACAGGTGATCTATTGATCCAGGGGCACTCGACATGGAGGGCGAATGATGTTCCACTTGGCATGCGTTTCCATTATAACGCATATCAATCAATCTGTTGGCTGCATACTGATCAAAGAGGGTATAGTATGCGAAGGACATCACCATGGAGACTAATATTCAACTCTTTTCCATTACCATCCGTCACGGATCCTGTGTCGTGTCTTGTCTCGTTACCGATCATTGGACTGGTAGCTCAGCATAACAATAATTACCCTTCGATTCACTCACGGGGTCTCCATTACACAACAATATTAACAACAGCAACCAGCCAACGACAGAGGACACCCGATAAACAAAATTCCATAGCATTTTTGCATTTACTATAAATATATAATGTATATTAAGATGTTACTGCGCCCGTTTTATGAGCCCAGATTTGGCTTTCGTGGCGTACACGGGTGTTGCACCTACTATTAAGCGTGTGCTGTACGGAATGAATGATCATCTTTGGCATCGTTGAGATCTTACAGATAATGGAATGAACTCATCGAAACAGGTGACTCATCCGCACGCATCCATCTTTCCCTCATCCCGGGGATTGCAGCCTGTCCTTCTTCGACCCATTTCACCATGGCAACAGTTTTGCTGCCGGGGGGGGGGGGTGAGAGGGAGGGGGATGTAAGCGGATTGAACGCCATTATAACGGGAATGGACACTTGGGAAACCTGGTGGTCCCATATGATTTCAGGGATATTGTGTGGCACTCTCCTGCAAATGGACATGATGGATGATTAGTGTACTCGTACTGGCAATCGATACTTCTTGTTTATTAGCTAAAATTGTCGCACAGCAAATCTCACAAAGCACGTGCCGCTGGTTCAGCAGCAGCAGGCAGCGGGCCGCTCAGCCTGTTCCAGACCCTCCCGCGGCCTCCCCTCCCGCGCGATATATTCAAGGCGCTGATTGTAGACGAGAGAAGGTGCAGCAGACTTTCTCCTCGGTGATCGTCGCAGCTGCTGGATTCTTCGTTTGTGCCATATTAAACGATGCTGCTTGCTGGGACTAACATGAGATTTAGTCTGGGGAATAATTTCCCCAAGGTGTCTGACAACTGTTGATTCCTGCTGCCTGAGACGGAGCAACATTGATTGGATCCTTCTGGATCTCTCCACTGCCATGGATCTGAATCAGGATGTGCAATAATAAACGTCTTGTACGATGCTGATCACTTGGACGACCATGGACAACGTCCCGAGGGTGTGGTATATAGCCACAAAGGCGGGGTAACTCACTTTGTGCTGTTGTTTTATATCCAGAAGCTTTATCAATACTAATTATATTAAATGTAAATGTAATTATTTGCAATACTCATATGATAATTCTCGTTTACCTTTGAATGATTAAGTTTTTTTTTCTGTATTCCGGAAGTAAACATAAATGTTGAGGTCCCAGGAGGAAAGATTATTCAACCATCGATCGGCGAGAAAATGGTGTGAGGGAGATGACCTTTGCAGCCGATGGGGTTTGGTGTCTGTCTGTGAGATTACTTCGATTCCAAACGACATTGGCCGTATTGTGGGTGATTGTTGGCAGTATGGACTGGATAATGTATCTCACACTATATTAACAGGGCCACTTAAATGCAGTATATTGCAAACAATATGCTCTAACAGCTATAACGCACGAAGACCCATGTAATGATTTCTTTCCCGGTTATAACTTTTTATATAATAATCACCAATGCTCAATTATCAACTCGTTCAATGAGACACTACTTTAGTATGTTATTGTGTTTGTATACATCGCATTTAATATTGTCTACACTTTTGTATCTCTGTGAGCAAGAAACAAAAATCCATTTCATGACGTCATATATCAACTACAAGTACGCAAAAATATATGTTATACATGATGTCTTTTGCACAATAGCTAGCGGCACTTGACATTTAAGGAACGTATAAAAATCCCCCTTCAGTGTGTTCCATGCAATATTGGACATAGCTCTGCCTCCCACACGAAAAACCTTTAGAAAGAATCTTTGTGCCCTCTGTCCGTCTGCAAGTTTACGGGGTTTTGTTGTCCACTCTGCAATCGCATAATGCTCACATTCACGGATCAATCGTTCGCCTTTTATGTGAAAAACATGCGGCCAATCCTAAGAAGTTTGACAAAAGCATCGAGTTTCCTGCTCAGAGCGAAGGTCCTCCGTCTTTCTTTGTATGAAGTGGGATATGCCTGCCTGTTGTAGTAGTCAGTTCGTAAGTAAACAGTTTACATACGGCTCATTCATTCTGTGTTCACAAATGCTGTGCTGGCAACAAACTGAAAGGACATTTCAGTCTGTTCAAGTCAGGGTTAGAAGTCGGGTTTGGAGACTAAATAGTATTAATGTAAATTGCGTTAATTATGCAATCATACAGTTGCAACGCTATGAGACGCAACGGGGTAACCTGTGTGGTTCATAACCTCACATGCACTACAACATTCATCATAAATATTTTGCTTTTTATAGGATTCTCTATGATATTTTACTTGCCAATAATTGTTTTATCTCTATCCAAATGTGTGACGAATTGGTCTGGATATGTGAGCGTTAAAAGATAAGATGATGCACAATTGAAATATTTTTGGTTTTTAGTAACTTCACCTAAAATATTAATTGCAGTCGGTGCATTCCACATTATTGATACACAATTTCGAGTACATACAGTTGCTTCGCATTATGCACAGTATACGCATTTTCGCCAACAGATGACAAGACCAAAGCAGAAACACAGGGTCCATATTGCCACGAGGGATCCCTTATTTTTTCCAAGAAACACCCCTGTGTTGTCAATTACCCTGCGGTACTGGGCTGTGCTTTGCGAGAGATCATTACCGACGTTATCTGAACATGATTCTCTGTGATAATGTGCTTGTAAATCTGGTTTTATTCTGGTTCTCTCAAAGGATGGCACTGGTTTCTCGTTCTGAATAATCAGATATTATTTGTCTTCATTTGTTACACATGCATTTTGAATAACCCAGTCTCCTGTGATTCATTGTTAGAGCCATAACTTTACAGGCTCAAATAAAGGCACAGTGAATATAGCAATCAACGAGTGTACGTGGCAGTTGTGTTTGTGTGATAAGTCGTGGGTGGGGGGTCCTCTGGGATTAGTTGATATAGAACCAGAGAGTGAGATATAACCCCTGCTAATGTCCATTCTAGTCCAAGCGTGAATCGTAATTCTCATCCAAGAGGCTATTCGTCGTTGTTTTTCGCTTGTTTTCGATGCGCTGTTACGGTTTCACAAGTAGACCTCGGTAAAACGCAGGGACAAAAACTACAATGTTTGGTTAATCTGACCCCTAATTTGCAATCGCCACGGCACGAAATATACCCCGAAGTGGATATATTGTCTGGCCTTTGTAAAGATAACCTGTGCACCAATCCTAATTGATAAACCTTGATCGCATGATGTAACCAGCCGAATCCTTCATTGACATCTTTTTGTTTACAGTGATACATTCTAACCATCATGGTCTGTGAAATAACCATCCATTTTACCGAATAATTATTATCTCATTTCAGTGTTGAGAAATATCAAAACCAGTTCAGTTGGTTACGGGATGCGAAGTTTCTCCAGGACCTTGAGAATGACAGCGTGGACAGTGAGATCATCGAGGAGGAGCTCAGCGCATTACAAGAGGAGGAAAACCCGACTAGGTACATTGGCTTTCATCCGCTAATTGCTATCAATTTACCTCTGCGTATTAGCTCGCTATGTCTGGGTCTTTTCTTTTTTTTTTCTCTGGTGCAATTAGAGGGAGACACACGCAAGATGTAAATGTTTTTGTTTTTTTTTTGTTTTTTTTTTGTGTGTGCTGAACAAGGTGTAGTGCTGGTGTATGCAATGCAGCAATAAGGCTCCCTCCGTGTTCAATTCGTGTCACCCCCTTCTGTCTTGTGTAGAATATACACCCTGCGTGCAAGCTATATCGGCAAAAATACTTGTCTGTATTACGATTATAATTGCACATAGAGTGTATAATGATCGGGGGCTAACTACGTACATTGATTGATTTTGCTTACAGCAATGGGCCCTATTAATGTTACGTGGCCATGAAAGATATGATTAGCGAATAATTTGTTTCAAAAATGTCCCCTTGAAAAGGGAACAAGTGGAGAATTTGATACATAAATTATATCTGGATCTAAACAGTGGCTACACACATGCAGCGTCAGTGTATCCAAATCGGCATGACCATAAATCTACTACTGTTTGCCTACACTATCGACCCCCTTGATCTCAAGATTGTGTTTCGTCGCAGCAAAAGGCAGAAGTTGGTGAGATGTTTGCAAAGCAACCCTGTGCAGATCCTGCTCTTCATCGTTGTCCTGTTGGACGCCGGAATTGTGATTGCTCAGCTTATTCTTGACCTCAACTCCATCAAAGGTATGTAGATCCACGACCATAAATAGTAATTGCGTTCATGCTACCAGGATAAAAGAATGCCTTTCTACGCTGACAGGCTTCTTTGTTTAGCTCAATATTGAGGAAAGCACATGGGAAATCATTGGACGAATTCGGGTGAGACATCTGATGTGGCAGCGCTATTTGCCCAACATGGGCCAAAGCTCAAGATTTGCATGAACTATACGTCGTATGATCAGATATAAAGCCCCGGTGGTACCTCGATGTTTGTGTACAGTCACGTGATATGGTGTCGGGATGGAGGATATAGCTTATGAGGGGACATTTCTGTCCATGGTTTTGTACCATGCTCTCATCTGTCTTTGAGGTTCACTGAAATGATCGCCCATCTTCTCTTACATTGCAGCTCGCATGCACAAACGCGAAGAGCAGGTTTCGCAGTTGGTACGCCTAATCGAGAGAAGACATCCGTCCGATTTGTGTGGCTACAATGGGACAGACTTTGATCATATATTGTCACTTCTACACGACGAAGACGCGTGTACAAAGCTCAGAGCGAACGGACAACCGTCTTCTGCGCATGCAGACAATTCCACACACGTGGGATACAGTAATCAGAGCAATAACAACCTCACCTCCTCAGAAGATCTCGCCGTAATCATTGGTGCCAATAACTCCTCAAAATTCCAAGCAATGCCCGATGCCTCAAAACGGAATCACTCGCAGCCGCACGGGATTGTCCGCCGGGCGAGTGGATCATCGGCCGCGTCGCTCGAATGCGATGAAGACGAAGACCCCGCGGCGTGTGCCCGTCATGTGCGGCACAAAATGCACTTTGACGACGAACACGACCCTCTGCGTGAAATCGCACATGGTCTTCACTTCGCAAGCATCGCAATACTCGCATTTCTGGTACTCGAGGTATGCGTTTTCACTCTCTCACTCGCAAGAATGCTGATGTATTTATGCAAACTAATGCATTTCCACTATGGCTCTTCTTGCTGTGGAATTGTCAGCAGAGAAAAAAAAAGTTACATTTAAGATTCTCCCAAGGTTTCTCCCGGAGCCGATGTGTTCGTGTGTATTTACTCGGTCGTATCTTCCGTGTTGAGTCACGCCCGAACAGCATGCCTTACAGGGCATCATGTGCTGTCGTAAATCTAACTACAGATCCTCTCATTTAGCCCCATTGAAAAGATCTAAAGCAGAGACCGTCGAAAAGGCCGCCACCCTCTCGCGCTGCGTCGGCATGCCCAGCCTTGATTCGTCGGCATATCTGCTTCCCGGCAGCGCTCTGTATCATCCCTCACACCCACGTGTTGTGGTGACGAGCGGAAGCCCCTTCTGCACCCAACTCACGCTCCGTCCCCAGGTCCATTCATTACGAAAGAGGCAAATCTAGACTGCTCATGTCTTCGTCCATTGAATGGCATTTCATGGACAACATGTATCGGAAATATTATCCATTATTGCTCTGGTAACCTACATTGCATAATGCTTTATCCTGGTGCTTTCCCAAAGAGGAAGCAATTTTCGTGAGATCACTATTTCCACGCTACATGGATCGGACTTTCCCGCCTGCCATTTTGTGTGCAACGAGGCGTCTGCTCGTGACACAAAGGAATGTGTGAGGTCGGTGCGGGTCAGCTGGGGCCTCTATTCCCGGGTGCCGCAACCTGCCAAGCGTTCGCTTTGGCTTTCATCTGCTTCCAGCCAATCAAATCAGGCGCGTTGCTAATAGACTTCTGCCAAATGCGATTGACGTTGGATTTCCTTCCGCTGCGCACCAATGTCTTGAGGCATTCGGTTGATGCGTCTTGAGCGCTGGCGTCGCCTGTTGCACAGCACGTCATAATGCACACTATGATGGCTTGCAGTCCACATTCGCCATGTCTAACTTCTTCACGTTTTGCTAACGAATTTAATAGTAAACTGCTCAGACTAAGAGTTGGCGTTGGCTGCTGCATATTGATATTTGGTTCTTTCATACATTTTAATGCAAATCCAAAATAAAAACTGGGCATGCAATTTTTTTCCAGCATATAGTAGCACAATAGCGAAGCATGGCATTCATTTATTCTTCTCGTATTACGACGAAGCATAAAAGGTAAAAAAAAGAAGAAGATAATCAGCCTAAAACTGCACAACCAGAGATTGTACCCCTATACTATATATAGGGTCGCTTTTTGTAATAGCGCCAGGGTGAGAGCTGTTAAACTAATTAAATGGTTAAGGGCTGTCCGAAATTTACCTACGTAGACCCCACAGGACATACCAGCCAAATTGCTGATTTGACAACGCCCAAAAGACATCAATATACATCGTCCATGTTTGCCATGTCCGCGCGTGCGCGCATAATTTCTGCGCACGCGCACCAGCGACTGTCAATCATAAGGGTTCAGTGACCTCCAGCGATGGAGCTTTAAGCCTAGATCCTCTCGGGGCGCTCCATATACGAACTCTAATGGGTGTTGAAATGAGTCCCTTCCACTTCGCCCTGAAAGGAAGCCGACGAATAAGTGATTTGGGATTGAATTATTATAATCTGATGTGATTACCATCTTTCTTCTTCTTCGCCCTGTGCAGGATTTTGTGAAGATAGCTGCCATGGGCAAGGACTTCTTCAGACATAAAGTGGACGTGAGTACTTTAAGTTTATCGGAATCGATAGAGAGCATGGGTTTGACGGTTCTTCTTTACTTTGGCGCTCAGGTGTTGGACGCTATCATTATCGTGTCTTCTCTTATCATGGACATTGTCTTCCTGAACGGGGTGACCGGCGAAGAGGGTCAGAAAGCGGTCGCCATCTTGGTTATACTGCTTCTGTGGAGGATCGCCAGAGTCACGGACGGTGAGCACATTTTTGCTCTAACAAAGCCAGAAGAATGCATGACATGGAAGAATGATGGCGAGCATTGTTCGTTTCTCAATTCTCCTGAGCACAATGCCTCCTGTTATTGGAGAAATTCCACGTCGTCTGGAGGGCGCTTGCTTCTCTTGCAAGGTCACACAGAAGTGGATTCCCTCGCATTGAAGGTCGTGGCCGGATCTGGGGATGTCACGACAGACCTCCCGTCGGCTCAATCAATGTTGAAGGGAGAATCAACGTCCATTACATTGGGCTGACATTGCCTATCTTCGTCGTATCGTTAATTCCTGCTACAGTGTCAATGTCATTGCAGGAATCATGATAACAGTGAAACAGAGACAGGAGTTTAGGATTCGACTCCAGAAGAGGGCGCGGAGGAATGCTGAACGCAAAATCGATATTCTGGACGAAGAGCGGCATGTGCGAGTGGTGAGCTGCAGAATTCGTTCTATTCACTTCTTATGTCTTTCTCTCCTCAGCGTCAAATACAATCCCTGAAGGACCTTTGCTCTAAAGCTGGAGTCCGAGATGATGAAATCGAAGCCTGTGCCCCGAGACGAGGTATGTGCTGACCATAACGCTAGACTCTCTGATCATTGCTGTTCACAGGGCCCAGAAGAATCAGCACTACCATGTGTGCTCTCTCTTCGGTTGCTCGTCTCTCAGTGTCCATGACAATGTCAATGTCATCAGGTTTATTTTCCATGTTTGATGACGACCAGTTCACAGAAAAAGCGGCTCTTGACAAGAACTTCAACAGCGCAACCAACCGAGGTGAAATCCTCATGGCACTGCCTGAAACCGGCTACTCGCCGAAATGGACACGAAGGAAATCCGAGGGTAATTTATACTACTCTCCAAAATCCAGTCGTCGAAAGACCGATAAAGGCTCGCTCGACAAGACTCGGTCCTCAGCTTCTCCAAAGACGGACGGGCCTTCTCCGAGAGCGAAGAAGAAGCGGAGCAAGAATAAGGAAGCTTCGCCTGTGCAGAGCCCGGTGAATTCATCAGGAGTGAAAATTGTGATTCACCAAGGCTCTGACAGTGAAACATCGACAACCGCTCTAGACGACGAAAACCCGTCGGAAGGGGGCGCCAGCGAGTCGTTTCTCAGTGTCGAAGCGGCGAACGCTTTTTCGGAAGATAAGAAAGTCTCCAACATGAGCCAAGTTTTTCTGCTGAGCGAAATTCGATGATTGAAACTCACAGTGACAACTTCATTCCAAGAAAGGAACGATGTCAACACGGCGGGTACATCTCCTCGCAGAACAGTTGATCTCCAATCATAACGCCCTTTTAGGTGCGTTATGATCCCTGCATATATTCTCGTGTTGTGCATCCCGAAGATCCTTTTAACCTGTGCATATCTGCTAGTCACAACAACAACATAAACGGACGACCACGTGACCGTTCGACATTCAGTAGGACGTGATTTGGTCTCTCTTGTGATAGGTCCTCTCTTGTTTTCAATATGATATCAATGAACGGTGATTGGTTCGCCATAGTACTCAGGGTCACGTGATAGACTCACGTGATCACGGCGAAATATGTGATGGAGGGAAAAACACTTGAGCGAATTATTGGTTTTTTTTTTTTTTTTTTTTTTTTTTTCTAACTTGTTTTTGTTATGGAAGCGAAGAAGCGAACATCTTCGCTAAGTAGTCATAATTATTATCATTAATAATGTTCTGTTTATGCGATTATGAATTCACAGCTATGACAATTAATTAGCAGTTCATATGCAATTGTAATTTCAGGTTTGATTTACATTTAATCTTACCCTAGGGTTACGTAACACTCAACGCCCTGCCATTCCTGATTGTAGTAACTACATAATCGGGGATTTCTATTCATTGTACATAGCGTGTAATGCATTATGATTATCTCTGGCTGTACTTTTGCAACAAATGACGTAGCAGTCACGTGCTTGAATCACGCGACTAAACCAATTTTAACCGCTTCACTTCAAATCATACTCTATTACCAAATAAACTCACTCTAACATTAGCCTGTCTTTTCTGTTGATCGCAATCACTCAGAAATCAGTTCAGTTGGAAAATTTGTCTTCAATTACAGGATGCAATTAATGCAACAGGTTAACATTCGTAAAACAAGGATAATTATTATGGATTTCTTCTGACGCCCAAGGAATAAGACACCTATTTGTCCGAGCGACGGTAATGGAATAGTTATAAGGAATTAGAATCGTTTTCACTCAATTGGAATTCGCGATCATGCCTCGTACTTAAAAGATAGGGAAGCGTTCGGTATACTGCAGCCCTTTATTGAGCGCGGGCACTCCGTTTACAGCAGCTAGGAGTTGTGTTATAACAAAAAGAAGGGAACTTTCTCTACAATGAGAGGATATGTTTCTGGTATATCAAACAATAACACAGATGTAATAAAGCAAAGAAAAAAAAAAAAAAAAAAAATTGACAATATATATATATATATATACAATGTATTACAAATTGGGATTTTGTGCGCTGTATATGTTAATTAGGCTAGATAAAGACTATGTAATGTTCAAGACTACAGTTCACAGTTCTCAGAAAGAACCTTTGACCTTCAAACTTTAAATGGTAATCCAAAATATTTTGCCTCATTAATAATTAATTGCAACTTACTCATTGACAGAAAACAAGTAACATAAGGAAAATGTTTAACTTAAAATTTTCCTTAATGAATATGTCGCTGCTACGCTAGCGACCTAGTTTGCATCAGCAAAGTATCATGTGGCAGTGTGTGCAATATGTGTGTTAAAGTTATTTGGACCAACGAATGCGTATTTCGCGTTGAATTTGGTGTTCGTCAAATTGGATAAACAGTCAACTTCAGGTAGATAACTAGTTTTCGCCATAAATATTGTTCGACAAGTGAGTTTAAATTTAAAAAAAAATCAAAAAATCTTGGACTCAAGTATTTTGATAACTTCAGCTTCAAGTATGTCTTTCTGATATTGAACCACCGGGCTAACTGGGTGTTAAACAATGATTATTATCTCGCTGCTGCGTATATAGCTAATTGTTACATGTGGGCCTACGCGTTGTACATTAGATAGCGGATAGTTATGCAGGTATATGTTACATATGTTACAGAAACTCACCATGAATACGAGGAATGAATTTGACTTCGAAGGGATGAAGCTACAGCTGAGATTTGTGCAGGAGTCAGAATTCAGCCAAGTGCTACAGCTGGTCAAAGAGGAAGGATGGCAAATGTCCCCGCACGATGTTCGCTGTCACTTCGAGGTCTATCCGCAAGCCTTTCACGGATTATTTGGTCTCAATGGAGAGTTGATAAGTATGTTAAATACATGTACTTGTACACTATAATCCACATCCTAAGGTTTTATATAGATAAAGAAGGTTAAGTTGATATTTACGAAAGAGGCCAAGTGAAACTTCTGTGGTGGTATATTCTCGAAGATAGTATATCCTTGCAAATCAACACTAGTATATGTTATCGCCAGTTCACTTAATTTACACCCGCACAGCATGTATCCATAATATAACTATACAGTCATATGCATTGCCGTTTGGTAGCTAAACAATGCATGTAAATTATCATGTTGTAAGTTGAATTGACCTCACTGCAATTAACTTTTCAGCCACTGTGTGTGTCTTCTCGCGTGTGTGACAAAGAAAAATTCGT
>KB301566.1:84357-98759 GCA_000328365.1 Capitella teleta
TTCAAGTTTCAGATTCGATTCTTTCTAGCTCAACAGATGCACCTTTATTGCGTAATTTTGCATAATAGCAATTACGACTGTTTCATTAGTTGTTATCTCATAACTTATTCCAGTCGAAATTAGCAGAGTTGAGATATATCAGACAATAATAATAATAATAATAATAATAATAATAATAATAATAATAATAATAATAATAATAATAATAATAATAATAATAATAATAATAATAATAATAATAATAATAATAATAATAATAATAATAATAATAATAATAATAATAATAATAATAATAATAATAATAATAATAATAATAATAATAATAATAATAATAATAATAATAATAATATCTGAGTTGAGTTGAAATTAGCAGAGTTCAATGCTAGTATAGCGTGTTACAAAATCATGAGTTTAAATCGGGTTGCACCAAGATCAAGGTCATTGTGGTAATTAAAGCATTTATTTGCATAAATTGATGATTATTTCGAATTTCGAGAATTTTGTAAATTTTATGAGTTGCATTCATCGTGTGCTATCGAGTCGGTCAGAAGACATATTACTACAAAAGCTCCAAGTTCTACAAAATGCATGTGCCAGACTTTTAACCAATATTTCTCGTTTTGACCATATCACCCCTGTCCTTACTGAATTGCATTGGCTACCCATCAAATATCGCATTGTTTTTAAACTTCTTATGTTTACATTTAAATGCATGTACGGACTTTCACCAAAGTATCTGAGCGAACTTTTATCCCCTTACCAGCCGACCAGAAATATTAGATCACAAGACAGTTTCCTTTTATCTGTTCCTTTTACTAGGTCCCATGCATTGTACTCCTCAAGTTTCACTATTGTTGCCCCTCGTTTATGGAACCAACTACCCTTTAAACTTTGATCTGCTCAATCTTTGTCTGTTTATAAATCTCAGCTTAAAACCTATCTTTTTACCAAGTGTTATGTTTAACCCGCTGAATTTCGTTTTATCTTGTTCCCTTTCAAATGTTTTTACTCCTTCATACTTTCCCTCTAACACGAGCGTTTTAGAGCACTATTGTTGTGGATTTTACGCTATACAAAAATCAATTTTATTATTATTATTATTATTATTATTATTATTATTATTATTATTATTATTATTATTATTATTATTATTATTATTATTATTATTATTATTATTATTATTATTATTATTATTATTATTATTATTATTATTATTATTATTATTATTATTATTATTATTATTATTAGACAACACTTAGCACTATCATTGCATGGATTTACATAAATACATATTGATACTGAATATTTTAAATTCGCTCATGTCTGTGAATAAGTAAGTTGCATTAATTAATGAGGCAAACTATTTTGGATTACCACTGAATATTCGAAGGTGGGTTTAAGGTCAAGGTCAAAAATGGGTTGAAGGTCAAGGTCGCAGTTATTTTTTAAAGTTTCAAATTCAATCGCTTCTAGATCATTCACTAATTGAGCTAGAGTCTAGCAACATGTATATTCATTGATCCAGTGCATTGATATTTACAACAATGCATGTTTTATTACTGCTCTTAGATGCACCGTTTTTGCGTAATCTTGCATACTATTAATTGAGACCTCTTTAAACGAAAATATTTCGGTTATTAAGCAGGTTGTGGCAATGAAGTTAACAAAGTATATTGTAAGTATATGCATCTCACAAAACCATGAGTTTAAATGAGGTTGCACCAAGGTCAAGGTCATAGCAGTATTTAAAGCATTTAATTGCATAAATTGAAATTTTTTTTTATCAATTTAATGAATTTTTATAATTTTATGCATTGAGTTAACCGTGTGCTGTCATGTTTTCAAAGGAAATTTCAAATTTAAGAATATTAACATGTTTTTCGTCATAATGCATTTTAGGCAGCACTTAGCCAGTTTCATTGCTTTGGCATTCCGATGAACAAAGTTTGGAACTGAGTATTTTGAATCCGCTTATAGCAGCTGTAAATGATTGAATAGCACTGATGAATGAAGCAAATTATTTTGCATTACGAATGTTCGAATGTCAATGGTTAAATGTCAAGGTCACAGGGATTTTTCAAAGTTTCAAAATTTGATCGCTACTAGCACATTAACTAGTAGTGCTAGCGACTAGCTGGCATTAGATGATTCTTTGGATTAATATGTGAAATAAAGCTCGGAAATATTACTGCTCTTAGATGCTTCAATCTTGCGTAATCTTGTATAATAGCAATTATGACTTTTCAAATGCTGATTCCTCGGTCGTTATGCGAGTCTTGACAATTGCATATTATTTATCTAGCATATACAGCATACACAATCCCAAATTGTACTGAGGTTGCTCTTAGATCAAGGTTATTGTGATACCAAGAATCAATCAGAGATGTGACCAAGGAACATTTTTAATTGAGCTATTGATAAGTAAAGTAACATAAGGAAAAAATTTAATTTAAAATTTTCAAAAAAAAAAAAAAAAAAAAAAATATATATATAACAAGGAGTCAGTCGAAGTCTGATGTATATATTTTTAGGGAGCGTGACCTACTCAGCCTCCAAATAGTGCTCTTAATGCATTATTGACTAGTACATGCATTATATAAAAATGGGTAAGAAAGAAAGAAAGAAAGAAAGAAAGAAAGAAAGAAAGAAAGAAAGAAAGAAAGAAAGAAAGAAAGAAAGAAAGAAAGAAAGAAAGAAAGAAGGGAGACTGGGGAGTGGTATATGGCGTCAAACACGGTTGGAACAACTAATGTCTAGGTTTAGAGCTCAGAGAACTCAGTCCAAATCACACTTCAGCAGGACGGACTAGCCAAATGTGTACAATATCGGTAAAATCAACTAAAGTAACCAGGCAGTTTCGTATAGTTCGGAATCTGATATAAGCCCCCCTCCCCCTCTCTGAGCGCTACGCCGTGCATTGGTCGTATGCTTGAGTCGGTATATAAAGGTAAGCCATATATATATATGCTCCATATTCAATACATAACCAACACCGCACATATAAAGCTAAATCAGTTGAATCGAAACCCTGAAAAACCATCGACGATGCCGATCATCATTGCGTACTGGGATATTCGTGGGGTGCGTATGAATACACTTGTCCAAATGAATCTAATATTATCTGGTCGTATTCAACTCATTTAATGGTGTCGTTATCAATGATGCAAATTCCAATCAATGCGTCGTACCTGATTTATCATTATTCATAATAACTCAGGTTATAATTATTTGGCGACAACAATTTGTTCAAAAGGGGATACTATTATTAATTCATTACTCCTAATTATATGAGAGCTGAATGTTTCAACATTCTAAAATTCTGCAAATCTTGGAAGGTTTGAAGGTTATTGACCTGTTGACGCATAACATGTGCGCTATTCAAGGCATGAAACCACTTGACCGGCCTCCTATCTAGCGTGATTATCATGCCGTGTTGCTCTTCGATTACGCGTACATATGTGATAGGCCTACATGTTGACAGTAAAATAGAGCATTCCTTGCATACATCTCGTTCGAACCGCTTAACACCAGTGACCTACTTAATGCTCATTGACACACACAGGAGTCAGGGATCATGCAAACCCAGACAGGTATACACCATTGCTAGCCCTATAGCTGGCATGCGCCCATTATACTGTCCACTGTCTAGTGTACATACTGTAGTTGCTTCATGACATAATCCTTGGCAACTACCCTAAGTGAGGGACACAATGAACCTCCTGCTGTCAGGTCAGGTCAGGTCAGGTCAAAAGATTTAAGTCCTTTTGTGCATGTAAATGCGTTATGGAATCGTGTTATACGTTATGATTTCCTAACAGCTTGGCCAACCAGCTCGTCTTCTCCTCGAATATTGCGGTGAAGAATATGAAGAGAAAAAGTACTCCTCTGGGCCTGGTATGACGTCACAACGATATTTGTCTATAATTAAACCACGATTCGTCCTAACAGCTCCAGACTTCGACCGAAGCAGTTGGTTGGATGCAAAGCCCACACTTGGGTTGGATTTCCCCAACGTAAGAACGAACAATTTCCTCCATCGTACATGTATGAATATTATTTCTAACAGCTGCCATATTTGATCGACGGGGACATCAAGATCTCACAGAGTAACGCTGTCTTCAGATACATTGGACGCAAACATAACCTTTGTAGGTCCTCTTATCATAATGATCTGTTTAATTAAATGCTCGCAACTCAGGTGGAACAACCGATAAGACCCGTGCCTTGTGTGACATGATGGCTGATCAGGTGATGGACATGCGCAATGCAGCAGTTGGCCATTTCTACGGCCCAAGCAGCAAAGAGGAATACCTGGCCAAGTTCCTGGCGTCATTGAAAACATTTGATGCTTTCTTAGGAGACAAACCTTGGTTGTGTGGCACTGAGGTATATAAGTCTTGGGCTCCAAATGGTCGCTTTGATTAACCTGTGTCTCCAGATCACCTTCCCCGATTTCCACTTCTATGAGATGCTCGATGTTCACAAGACATTTTCATCTGATTGTCTGAATAATTTCCCCCGTCTGGAGGCCTACACCAAACGCTTCGAGGCGCTGCCAAAGATTAAAGCTTACATGTCGTCAAATCGCTTCATGAAATCACCGATTAACAACAAGATGGCCAAGTGGATTGGATGAAATCGACGTCTCAGTCGTCACGATAAAAATTGATAAACATAGGTCATGCTCATATTATACTTCTTAATCATCAATATCTCTAAGTTAGGCAATCATTTAAAGGTACACAATGGATACACCTTTTGTGCCAATGTGGTTATCTTGTAGTGTTATGTTTGTACCGTTTAGTGTATTACTCAGTTGGACGAGGCCTGTCTTGTTCAGATAGAAAATAAAATGTGTAAAACATTAATTTGTCTTTCACAAATTATTTCCACTGCTACAAGGCGGATAAATACAATAAATTATGTACTTAATTAACATAATACTTTATGTTATGGATTGTATACTATTTGATACTGAACCGCGACATTCATTTATTTTTTCATCCATATTCATTATAATGCTAGCATATTCAAGTTCATAATTATGATTTATCGATAGAAAAGTTGCTTGTAGACCGACGTGGTTCTGAAACTGACAAGGGGCTTCTGGATAATATGGGATCGTGAATCGTGACACAGTGCACGTCTTTGTAAACATTGTGACGTTCCTGCGCTATGAACGAAGAACTGGGGAAATACATAACGTGAATCATAACGCATTTCCCTTAAACTGATGTTGGGATGCGTTGTCATGACGCATTTGAGTCATATCGCTTTTGTGTAATGCACTTATAATTAATGAGCCCTTAACAATGATCGAAATATCATTTACCTATTCACGACCCAAGAAGCGAGTCAAGCAATCAAAAACAATCACCCGGATGCATGCTGAGTCAACAGAGGGCGATTCACTTGTTCCCTGGTCATATCTATGATGACACAGGCACACCCCGATGACAGGTGGTATCTCATTGGCTGCTATTTATAGTGACATTTAGTCAACTGGTCGTAATGAGCAAATACTGTGAATTTACTTTCACGCTCTTCGCCTTGTGAGCCATCTTGGGAATTCCGAGTGATGTCATGTGAAATCGAGTGAATTGGAAGTACCAAAACAGGGGTGAGTTTTCATCGGTGTGTGCCGTGCTTCTTTTCAGTAGCGCCGGAGACCAGTGGACAGAGGGCGAGAGGACGCTGACCTAGCTCTATATTGAGGCGATGAACTGCGCAGCTGCGATGGAATTTCTATCTGCATGAGCTGCACCTGTAACTCTTGTAGAAAATTCACCGTGGACGCCCGCAGCAAATCAACCTTTCCTGTTGTCAAAGAAAAGGAAAGAGATGTGAGACCCACATGGGAATGGCGAATTTTGTTGTGCTCACTGTTCACGCAAAGGGGGCATCACTGATGACCCATTTCCCTCATCAACTGTTCGGTTTATTCCTCTCGCGCTCTCTATTTTTGTTACCTACGCCCACTCTTGTTTCATCTCCTTTTTCCAGATTGGAGAGGGTACAGTTATTTACCTTTCTTTTACTGTTCATGATGAGAAGAAATGTCTCTATAGGTCCATTTTTGCCCAAAAATGATCAAACAGTTTCAGAGAATGGCAATTCTGCTGAACTGTGTATGCAACACATTTGAAGTGCATGAACATAATAAATGTTATTTATAATTATTCTATTTCGTTTCCCAGTTTTGCTGTTTGCAAATCCAGTTGATTCCTTCGCGTTTCCTTCTGATTCAGTTGTTTTCAACTATCAATGTGTGTAGCGAAAGAGGATGAACATAAAACTGTTTAAAAGGAAAAACTTTAAAAAAGTTTTAACTATAAAAAGGATAACGCAAGGCATACTCAAGACAATCAGGGGAAAAAAAAAATAATAATATATATATATAAATTATATAAAAAAAAAAAAAAAAAAAAAGAAAAAAAAAAAAAGAAAAAGAAAAAGCGTTCTGTATACAACAGCTGTATACGGCTGTTGGGTGAGGGATGGGGTTTTACGGCTCCACCCAATCCGATCATATGATACGGGCGCCAGTATACGGCTGTTGTATACGGAATGCTTGCACTGACGTCGTATTCCGTTTACAGCAGTTCAAAGTCGTGTAAGAACAAAAATGAACAAACGTTTCCTACAGCGACATACGATATGGCAAAATATATTTAAATGTGCGGAATTCCAGTACACTGCGTGCGCACGCAATCCACAATGCGTGCGCATGCAGTGTCGTAAAACATAGATACCTTATCTCTCTAATCTCTCTTTTCCATGAGTGAAACTACTATAGATTCGACATAGTATTGTATATGTAAAATCAGTTCCCCTGGAAGCGTGTATGTCATTGTATGTTCTCTGCTGCATGGTTCGGTAGCCTTAAGCTTCAATTTTAGACATGCAAAATAATGAGCATATTCCGGTATCCGATTTGGTATTCTAGCTCCAGGATATGCGAACTCCGGTTCTTTTCAATATCATCGCATCAGTACCCTAAATAACCCGGATGTATCAATGTACACTGCTGCAGCATGCGGCGAAAGCCAGAAATCTGAACTGAATTTGACCGAAAAATTTCATAGCTTAATATAATATAAATTATGGTCGATTGCCTGAGTGATGACATGGTCATTTCATGGTTCAATCGCTAGAGGTCATTTGATTGGAGAAGGTGAAATAGTCGAATCGCAGAAAATTTTGCCCTGCGTAGTTTTTTTAAATGCTCGGCCGGCCTTCGTGATATGCATGGAATTATGTTGTATTGCATTGTTATTGATATTTTATTAGGTTTGTTTATTCATCCTCACAGGCATAAAAATGTGTGATGTAGTCCAGTGCCTGGCAGTGTGCGTTTTCCAAGCTTCGGATTGCGAGCCTTTCCGGTTGTATCCCATGGAAAAGAAGTAATCACGTTTGCCACATTTACCGTTTCCCCACATTGTTACAAAAACGGAGAAATATGTCAAATGAGAAAAGGGTACCATAAAGGTAGCCATTATAAGGCCCCTTCCACTGACGGCCATTCAGATGACGAAATAAGTGATTGGTGTATAACAACTTCTCCCCGAATTCGACCGAGAGGCCTAACTATTTTGTGATTACGATTTAATGCAAAGTGGCAATGCATACTTTCTAACCTACAATTAAGGTTTCGAAACCCCCATTACTCGTAAATAAACTTTTGATTTACCGTGATTAATTATGCACAGAGGGGGAAGTTAGCATGCATGAACTGTTGGCTCTATATTCCAGTCAAGGAAGCTTCAAAAAGTAGGGGACCAGGACAAAATTGCAACATAATTTATATATTTTATAGTCTACCCGATACAGAATTGGAAGCTGCGTATCATATCCAAACTCCGCTAAAATCAGCGTTGCGGCCGGAAAATACCTAAGATTCTGTATGAAATAGGGTCATAGAGTAAAAACGAGTTTAGTGTGTTTCTTAAGAGTATCATTTATGACATGGTAGAACCAATTTTCACCACTGTTATTGCATCCGAAATGTTGAATAGGTATAACTTTCAAGAAATGATCCAGTATAGCACGTAATATTCCGCTATTTTTCGAATCATAGAGGAAAAAAACTAGTTCTGAGGCATCGATTTCGAAAGTCTGACCTCATATCTTCACGCATATTGTCAAAGTTGATATGGATAGCCATTGTCTAACGAGCAGACGACGCCACAGCACCAGTCGGAGCGGCCAACTGAGTGTTACACAATGATGGATAGCAGCTTGCAACTCACATCAGATTGTAGCCTACGTAATTTTCAATACATCCAAATCAAAAATTCGCGATTGAAAGTATAGATTAATATTATTAATATTCATTTAGGTATATTTCAGGCTACACATATCATATCACGATGAATTTGACATGCTTGTTTTCCTTATCTTGGTGCCTATTACATGCAATTTTCATAGAGATTGTGCTTTAGCAAAAAAAGTTACAATGTATTAAAATTATTATAAGGAACACCAGTTTTTGACTGAAAAACATGAAAAATTACAGAATCTGAAACTGAAGATAACTGAAAAGAAACTGATACGAAATTTATTTGATATTCAAGCTACAGTAAGAACAATTAAATTTGATTATCCTGGGGTAGAGGTGGAGGTGGAGGTGGAAGTAGGTAGGGGTGGAGGTGGAGGTAGGGGTGGAGGTGGAGGAGGAAAAGGAGGAGGCGTGTCCTTATCGTTCTCGCCACTGTCAGGCCTAGCATCGGAACTGAAAAAAAAAGAGAGCATAATGTAATGAATATGTATGTAAGCTAGCTAACAATTACATTTCCCTATTAGTATAATTAGTATAAAAATTTCTATAAGCTAGATTCGTCCTTTTTACAGATGGCTTAGGGGTAGGGGTGGAGGCGGACCCTTATCCTCGTCACTGGTAGGGCCATCAGCACACTCAACACATACCCATGATCGAATAAACTTGAAGGGGGAGATGCAAATTAGCTGCCCCTCATGCATGTAGATATTTCTTGGATGCTCTCTCTTCTTCTGGCGCTTCAGCTTCGAAATGCACGTACTATCGGACACCTTGATTCCAACAGTAAACAGTCGGAGGTGCATCATATTCTGTTCACCTGGTTGTAGACTAGGTTGAAAAAAAATAAATAAGTAGGAATAGCTAATTTACAATATGGATAGGCCATGTTCACGTTGGCCATCTTGGCCATCTCTTCATGTGGGAATAGCTGGCGGCAGGGACCATTTCAGTCGTGCTGGCAATTGGATCTGGAGAAAGGAATTGTACAGAAGTCTGGTGCGCAACTGAATGAAACTAACTAAGCATCCCAGTAAGAATAAAATGCACATGTGTGGGTTGATTGCCACTGGCGCCGGTCATAATTACTACTATTACTACTACTACTACAACTAATAATGACAATGATAATGATAATAATAAGAATATTATTATTTTATTAATTATATTAATAATAAATTAATAATCATTAATTCATTGCCATAATATAATAGCAGTAATAATGGAAATATTGTTTGTTGCTCGAACTTTAAAATATGCAAATGTGTTCCTAAGCGAGTTTAAAACAGCCTGCATGCAGGTGACAAGATATAATACAACACAGTGAGCTGGTGAGTGCACTAAGTTTATCTTCATCATTCATCAATACATGAGCACTCCAGATTTGTTCAGTTCAAGTATAATTGAGGAAAATTACACTGTAACAAAGGCTTACCTGAATTGCCGGGCTATCAGTCGTAGCAATCTGTTCGATCCATCTGCACTGAAGAGGATTCCGATATTCAGTGTGTCACACGGACTGACCAGTGCTGACCTGCTGACACTGTGACAGTACTTCCATAATCTATGTTTTGATTTCAACTTCTTGTGGCTTGTGACAACAACCCGAGTGTTGTCACCGCCGGGGGCCTTAGAAGTTCCAAATCACAGTCAGAATCGCCGTCCAAGTCCGGTTCCTTGTCGTCATCTTCATTAATCCTGTATTCGTCAAAGCATACGCTTTTGGGCGACCTTCAGTTGGAAAATTGAAAACCCCGCAAGTATGTCTTACATTTCGAGAGATGTGGGTCGAGTCATGAGTTCATGACCCCGCTCAACCAATCAGTGAGCGAGCGCTGGTTCATTTACATATAATTATTTTAGGTCAAGCTACACATCATAGTCATGACATAGTGGTTCTAGTTTGAGCTTTCTGCTTATTTCATTTTATTTAATACGTGACGTCGGACTACGTTATAAGGGAGTTCCCTTGCAGATCTTCTCGTTGATATATAATATGGCGGGTTTCGCCGAAAAACTACTGGCGATCCCGGGGGTCAAAAACCGTGACAATCGGCCATTGTTTCGGACTTTTTTTTCTATAATGCCTCGAGGGTGCTGTTGGAAAATATCTTATTTGAGGCACTTAGAACGTTAAGTCATGCCTAAAACTTCGAGATATCGTGCACGGATGATTTATGAAGGCTCTGAGCCCAAAACCTGAAAACCGCTTATAATCACCCCACATGGTGTTTTTCGCTCATAGCTCGCTTTCGCAATTTGCGACTTGTGACCGGTTTTGCCGTGGACGCTCATAGTATAGATAGTTATGGAGCTGACTGGACTACTAGTGCATGTCACATGCATGCATGCATTCTTATTCTATATGTTTTATGGTTGAAATCGTGACTTGAGCGAGCGGAAATATTACTGAATTGTTATTTCAACTGGAGGATAATCTATGAAGATATGTCAATGATATTTTGTTTACCGTTGTTTTCTGGTTATGGCTGCCAGTGGTAGCCCTAATGTGTTGCGTGATCGCTTCGACATCTGCGTTGGTTCTTGTTAGAAAGCCACGTTCTCAGTGATATCGACCACCCCTTGGTCATGACAGATCACCTGTGAGATTCGCATCATGCAATATATTATATCATTTATATGAGATGCCGATTGAAAGGAGAATGGTTTGGCACGAAACAACTGCATGCAAGCAACCAAACGCAGAACAATGCAGCCTAGGGACACACAGCTTCCGCTTGAATGGAATCACGTGACGTAAGCAGTGAAGCCATGATCACATCAGAGCAACGGTTTCTCTCTTGAATCACCCGCCAAGTAGAGTCAACAACCCCCCTCACCCATCTACAGATACATAGGTCCAGAGGTCACATAGGAACTCGCCCTTCCCCATTCTAGGAATTACTAGGTCACAAATTCCCAATCACCCTTATGTCATAATAGAAGGTCTACATAAATCGTACAATCAACACTTTCAAAATAAATTTCAATACAATTCTCTGAAATAATTTATTTTCAAGAGATACGTTCATTTAAAAGGGAGTTCAAAGCACACACTCTTCAAGAGGCATAAGGCACCGAAATATCCCTGCTATTGCCGCAGCACAAGCCGGCGTCAATTACAACGAGGACAGCGTTCGCATCGCGACAACGCCACCCTAAACCCCATAAGCATAATTGAGTGAACAAAACGCAAAATGCCTCTGTCGAGTGGAAAGCGAAGTAGCCCTTCTCCTTGAACCGACTTTAAGGGAAAACGGCACTTGGAATATGAGTCATCAAAAGCACAGAAATGATTCGTGACAGAACAAGTCACTACCTCAAATTGGCAAAGTGAAGCCGGATTCTTTGCACCGGGATGCAGAGCAGTGCTATCTGCAGGGCTTTCTTTATTGCACTGAGCTTCATCTCCTTAAATCACGGAGTTCCATATAGTTGATGAATGCGGCTAACAGCACATAACTTCTTTAGCTTCCGAGTTTCCAAGTTCCCAAGTTTCCGAAGAGTTGTCCTTTACATTGTTCCCGACTATAACTAATGCAAGGAATGTTTATCAAGGGAAACATAAATTGTATACGGTATCAAATGCTGAGTTGATCAGGGTTGCAGAAAACTAACGTAAGGGCAGCAAAAGGTGCAAACGGAAGGAAACCCACAACAGACTGTAGGGCACGTACAACAGACAAACGTGACCATACACCAGACAATGGCGTTCATGTTACAGACAATATAAGGCACATGCAGCAAGCAGCTCAGCACTAAGCTTATCTAATGCCCCATAAATATGCGGCATATGGTTTGCCATATAAAGCTAGCATATCCTTTGGAAAAATCGTCTCCATCAATCTAATCCAACAATAAAATTGCAATAGCCTTCGAATTTTCATGGTATTACATCACAAAAACACCCATTATTCTAAGTAAACATACCACACGTCAATAGTTGTGCGACTCCTCTAAATATAACGTGTTTTCAACTTCTCCTTTTTTATGCGACGCCGGCCTGATTCTACAAAAGGCTCGAAATTTCAATCCTAGAGTCATGGATGTTCACATTGCACACGTTATTTTTTTTACATTTTAATGATTATAATCATGAATATTCATTAAATGAAATTAGCCAATCAGCGTGCATCAAGCCATTCCTTTGTTAAGTTTGTCGAATTGCGCGTTATGATTGTGCTCGATTTGATCGATTCTGGTCGATTCACGTTATGATTACGAGAGTACTGGCGAATGAGGGTAATATATTTTTTTTCCTGGATAAGAAATATATAAGGAAGTAATAATGATAAACTTCAAGGATATAAGTATATGGACGTTTGGCAAAGTTTTACGGATTTTTATTTTGCAATAGGGTAGGATTTTCCCATATGGTATTTGCGAGTGCACAGGCTGACAGAAGTATCTCAAACAGTGGAGTTGTTTGATGCGTAAATAAAAATGTTTAACGAACTTATAGGAATACATTCCACCCACGGATTTTTCAACGCTTCAATGCCTTACCAGAAGAACTCTTCGTTTTGACCCCGAAAGCACGACGCAGCAGCCCATATCAGTTCATTATTGCTTGCAAAATGACGTCCTCTGATAGTATTTTTCAGATTTCCAAATGTATTGTAGTCGCTTGGGGTCAGGTATGGAGAATAAAGTGGGTGAAAAAGAATTTCTATGTCCCACCTACTGCCACTGGCCACAGCAATAATTATGTCTGTTGTGCGAAGGCGAATTATCTCGCAGAAGGGGCTGATCCTTGGCAAGCAAGCCAGGGTGTTTCTCCTTGATCGCTGTAGTTTGGCATAGTATGCACGTTTGATGGTGGTTCATTTCTTCAATTAGACAACGTGAAGCATTCCTTTGAAATCCCAGAAAACTGGCACCATGACTTCTTGGTCGTTCTTTGTCCAGTCGATGAATATAAGCTTAAAAAAAAAAAAAAAAAAAAAAAAAAAAAAAGTTTGCCTCCAGTTATTGTAACTAATTGCAATTTGTAACCCCGTACCGGGTTTACCCCCATTAATCCAGTCCATTTAGGATTTTACACGATCAGATTTGCAACATATTTAATATTTTTAATGTTCCTTTTACAAAACCAAACAGCTGAACCTCATTTCCAGAATCTGCTAGGATCCGTGTTGCAACAAGTACCTAAAACTGCTAATTAACTCTTACCCTTCAGATGAATTTGGCGATAGTGTTAAAATCGTGGTTTTTGGCAAATTCAAACGCATATTATTCTTGCAAAAGATGCTCGTACAGTATATCTATATATCGGCCTTAAATTGTGTGGTTAAAATAGTATATTTGATCAGATTAAGTGCTGAATTATACGGACTACCTTGGTACCTTGCCGTTTTGAAGGGGTGAGGATCTATATGATATGTCGCCAATCCATGAACTCCCTCTTGCTTTCAGTGTCATAGATAAAAATGTCGCAAATCGTTGGAAGTGTGATTTTGGTCATACTATCACGTCATGCTTGAAAGTACGGTTCATTCATAATCTGATTATATTGCACACGCTTGAAAACTCGCCATATGCCCACTTCATGTATGCGTGAAATGAATGGCACATCTTACACGCGTAATGACATAAGTACGGCAGTTTGAAGAGAAAATTTATTTCAGATTACTGGTTGGAAATACACCCGCGTAATATCTCATGCTTTCCACGAAGTTAATGACAGCACACTAATTCCAAACGGACGTCGCTTGATGAGGACTTGACCCTAATCAGCCTCAGACGTCAAATGCTGAAAAAGGCAAAATTGTGACTTCATCTTCTATCCGTCAGTGGAGAGAGCAAAGTCTTTGAGATGTCATTCTATCCACATACTTTGCATGCAAAAATAACCACAAGGAAGCTCTGTGTTTTTGTTTCAATTTGCTGGTGTGATAATTATATGCCATGTGGGATAAAAATCAGCTGGGAGGGGGATTAATGTGACACGTTTGATCGAAAAAATCGACCTGAAACGAGTTTGTAGGGGGTGGAGTTTGGGACCACAAATTGCCTGCAGGACAAAATATTTTCGACATTGAGAGCAGAATCAAAGGTGAGGTTGATAAGTTTAGTAAATAACTTGAATAATTAAAATTTGTAGCTGATGAAAGATCCTTTTCTA
>KB301566.1:101027-121457 GCA_000328365.1 Capitella teleta
ATATATATATATATATATATATATATATATATATATATATATATATATTTTTTATTATTTTTTTTTGTGTGATTTTCTGTTTGTTTGATTTTTTTTTTTTTAATTTAACGTCTAGGATAATTATATCATAGGTTATTACCAAAACTTGCGTTTCTTTTGCTGTTGAGAATTTGAGAATTAAAGGTTATCCAATTGGTTTTATGGAATATGGGCGCACTGAACGTGCAAAAGCAGATTAATAAGCTGAAATAGTAATGTCAAAGTGATTGGACCAAATTGTGGGACATCTTGACCAAGTATTTCAGCTAATACCGATTCGACACACTTAACCACAATTCGAGGTCTCTCGGGCGATGATGTCACGTCGTTCTTTGTCAGATGAGATGTGACTCCGTCGGCGGCACCGCCACGTGGGACGAAATTGATACAAATAGTGCGAGACGTCCCAGGGGTCAAAGTGGCGGCTGAGGCACCCGCTTCAACCGGAATGAAGGGTCTCCCAAGACAGACATCTCTGAAGAACTTGCTTTGTTAACTGTTGATGTAATCGCATTGTTTGGAGGAACACGTTGCTGAGATCGACACCCGGTCAGCACCAGCAGCGCATATATGCTAGATACGAATGATGGTGTAGTAATTAAATCATGCATTAAATTGCGATTATAATTATATGCGTGTAGCCATTTGCTCAGAATATTACAAGCATACATATATAATTATGACTCCGCTCGAAATTTGTCTGGTCGGGCACTAAATACTGGACCCCACAATTCCTCTGCTACCAAAATGCAGCTCACAGTTAGATCTGTTAATGAAGCCCCGAGAGATCGAATTACACTTGGGTTTAATGACACCTGTGCTAAATACAGATACAACAAGCACCTGAAATTTACGCACATGCAGTGCAGCACACAGTTTCTCGTGTGTGAAATCTGTGTCGTGATATCCACTCAGAGGTTTTTCTTTTTGTCTGGTGAGAGACGTTGGCAATGCACACTGTTGACAGTTATCTCTTCACTTAATGACAGCTGACTTTGATATCACGTGACAGCTAGGAACGACTACGACGTTAGTAAAACAGCGCACTATGCGTTATGGGCTGAACCTAAAGCATTCACCTTATTGCATTAGTGCAAGATAAACTGTAATTTATTTGTAAATAATAGTAATTATAAATGATAAATTTATTGAACCTCCATGGATGGACAAGTAAAACACATTTACACAATGTAAACAGCAAAAAAAAAAAAAAAAAAAAAAAAAAACAAAAAAAAAAAACAACATCAATAGCATTTGGTAAAAACTTCCACCATGAGGTGCTCAGCGCTCCATAGTTTGACTAAATTTTCATGTTGGAGCAAGTAACTCAGTGCATCAATGGTACTCCCATCATTGGCCTCATGACCATAAACGCCATCAGTGGAGTGCGGTGCTGGACACAGAAGGTGCTGTATGGTCTACACTGGGCGATGAGTGACTTGCAATTGTAAATTTTCGTGAGCGAATTCATATAATAAATATGGTTTATGAATGCAATTGCTAAATGTGAGGGTGAGGTTGAATCGAGGGTCCTTTGATCTGTCTCGGTCTCTAATGTGCCAAGTGTCTCCTCTGTAGAAGCTGAACACTTATCTGTCGTGCAGTGCTCCCCAAACGTACTACTTGTTTGTAGTTGGTAATACAGGCAGCACATATGGGTTAATTTCATATTTATCGGAGCTTCAAGCGTCATCATGTACCAACTATAGGCCTACCCACTAATTCAGTAGTGCACATTATAAAATAACTTTTAATTATTCTGGGTGCTTCACTCGACAGGAAAGTTACACCAGAGATACTCTGGTTACACGATGTGCAGATAACCACAATACATTTGACGTAAGCTTCTGAGTACCATCGATGTTTTTTTTAGGTCTGAGCACCGAACTAAACCCAAGCTGGAGCCAAGGAAGACCAATCATAATTAGGTCTATAGGCCTATGCTTGACATGTTCGTTCTTCTTGGCTCTCATTACCAGCCGTGCTGCAACATTTGAAGGGATAAATGAATAGAGGAACAAAAGAAAAAAGAGACACATGATGTTTTTCAAAATATGATGATAAATTATTTAATTTTTAACTATTAAATGTCAAGTTATTCTGAAACACCGTGTCCCCCTTATGAATAATGGACTACATGATATCCAAATCACACTGAAAGCAAGTGCCAAAACATATGTAGCGAAATAACCGTTTCGCCGTTTCAGACTTATTATTTTGTCATAGTTAAAGGGATGGGGAACTAAATTTTAAGTGATGTTCTATTGACTCATAGCACCAATTGATAGCATTCCGTGCCAAAAACACCATGCCTGGATGCAAGCGTAAGGAAATAATGCATTCCGAATATCGGGGTTAGCATTGCGCCTATGGGAGAATGGCTTCCATTGCGAAGTATAGGAGGCAAACGTCAGCTGATGGCTTGGTTTGGCTGATGGCTGATTGGTTCCGTTCCCCTCGTGAAGCTATCGGTTTCAGCCAATCAGAGCAGAGCATCTTTGCCATAAAAGGACATCTCTGTTGTTTACGAAACGAAAGCGCATGCGTGGTGCACTCTGGCTGACCTTTTTACTGTTTCAGGATGAGAAACATGGTAGGTGTCATAGGAAATCGCTTGTTAAAATAAGAAAAATAGCGAAAAATATTTTTTTTTCGCGCCTGACTGGTGGCAAAATGATTATTCTATCTATTTCCGAGAAGAAAATAAAAAAATATCCAAGGGTTTAGTCGCAGGACACGCTGATATGACGAGGCCCATTGTAACAGATGGGGAACTCGGTGTTTCATCACAGCTGCTGACGTCACGCCTAGTTAGCAATATATCGCCCGCGAAATCGTTAGCGATGATATTCCTTGTGTGGGCCAGGCATAGGAATCATTTATGGTGCATCAAATAACGACTCAAAGTCAATTTTTAACCAGTTCTCCCTCCCTTTAATGCTCGTATTACACTCTAACATGATTATACATATTATACATGTGAACCTACCGATTTAATAATTTTATCATTCGAAAATGGATTTATTATAATTTATCATAGCTTTTATTTATTACAGTTTGTATGTACTTAATGCTCTATACATTTTGATTTTCCCAATCGAATACATCCATGGAAATCAGTCATGCACGTGATATTTTGCAATGCTGTATAGTGCTAACGCGAGGCATGTCAGGGTGTGGTGTAGGGGCAGAAGGAGATCTCTTGGTTTCCCTCCAGACGTATTATTAGTAAGAGTGGGCAGCAACTCATCATCATGATGTGTACTTGAATTAGCCCTACTTGGTCGTTACGAACTAATACTGACTGCATGCAGCCGATGGCTACATCACAAATACTTCTATGTAATACCATCCCTGTTCCCTCTAACCTCATGACATATATTCAGCCCAGAATTATTTGAGTGCATGGATGGACACGGTTAACCGTATATAGGCCATAACTTAATTAACCGTTGTGCTGATTTTATTCTCAAGAATCTGAAGAATGGAAGACGTGTGTGCATGTATAACTCAATATGCGTGTGTATTCATCTCAGCAATGTAATGTAGTGCAAGTAAATAATTAGATAATGCACTTTTCATCGCAATGTAAAATCCTCCCTTTTCGCAGAAATCCGAGGTTTCCGATGTCGCTCCGGGATAACAATGGGCAGATCTCTTGCCTAATTCCCGGATCCAGCCGTCGTCATCGCCGCTGATTTGCTACCCACTCTTGTGCGCTGCCCGATGCGCATAAAAGCCGCGTACAGCGATCTCGGAGACAGTTCTGCATCTCTCATTCACTCCTGTCGTACCATGCCTCAGTTGTTGCTGGCTGTGTTCCTCGGCTTCGTCGTCGTTGTCGATGTCAGTCTCGGATTTGGAGACAGCAATAAACTCGAAATGTACAAGGCTTTGGGGAGGACATACTTCGGCTGTCCTGACTGCGACCAGAGGGCCTGCCCTCCACCAAAGTTTCTTCCTGGGGCCAGCCGCTGTGAGGTCGTGATGGAGCCCGGAATCTGCGCATGCTGCGAAACCTGTGCAAGACAAGAGGGGGACGCGTGTGGCCCGCTGACCGAGCGATGTGGAAATGGTTTCTCCTGCCAACCGTCGCCATTCTCTGAGAATGCCGTGAAGGATATGTTCCAAGGAAAAGGGATGTGCCTGCCAGCAAAGATGATGGGGTTGCCACTCTCTTCACCAAGTAATTATTCTTGTTTGCATGTTTTGTGCGTTTGCTTGAGTGAACGATGATGTTAAGTGCACTGGCGTAAAGTTGTGACTAAGAAAGTAGCGAGAATGCTTATTAGCGTGACAACAGACGTTTAGCTGTGTAAATGTTTATGGAGGTCTTTCAAAAGAGGGACTTATTGCCACAAAGAACTTTGTTTGGGCCTTTGAGTCATATCAATTATTCAAATTTGCAGGCGGATGACCCAAAAAGAGCACGCTGCTTGAGAAATGAGGCTCTTAGCATTGCGACGTAATGGAAGTGTAAACACACGTCATGATCACACCATAGTCTCCATAGCTATACTTCCCGAATTGGCCTCAATGAGGTCCCCAGTCAGTATTCTCTTAGTTATATGGGCACACCGTAAGAGGTTTTTATTTTCCTCAGATGAGGTGAGAATGGGAGAAGTCATTATTTTATCGACCATGGCTCCCATGCAGATGTAGAAAGGTTTGAGTTGTTTATTGGCTGCATCACATATAGTGTCTGTTTGGTATAATCATGTTGTGTGAAGGAAATTCAACTTTAATTTGCAGTTGATCAACTTTAATCGGGTGGGAGTTTGTCTTAGGAAATGATTAACTAGGCGATGACGACTTGCTAACGTATATTCATGCTTTGACCTTAGAAGTGCTTTTCAGGTCGCTACGTATAAGCTCACTCAGAGTTGTTGCAAGGTAAGTTCTTATGCTCTCATCTTAAATTCAATATCCATTGGACTGGGTACGTCATGTTACTTGCCAATATTCTTTAAGTAAATCAGCGTGATTACTTTACGTTGTCACTTCATATGATAAATCATTAGCACCAATACCCTGATCAGGTATTCACGTGTTTGATCTGATACCCCACAAAACGGCGTTTCTTCAGCCAGAAGAATATACTTCAAAAGCAAAATTTATAAACGCAACTATGTTTCGTAGTTTCTTGGTTCTCATGCAATTGCGCTCCTTGGCATATTTGCCCGGTTGATCACCTCACCAACTTTTTTTGAATAACTATATATGAGCTACATAAAACGCTCAATCACTTCATCCTCGCGTGCACCATGCCACGAAAAAAATGTCATCAGCCATGCAGATATTTTACAAATTTCGTATCTTGCGTACAAATTTGGAAATTAATGTCTACTTTCGTGAAATAGAAAGAACAAAGAAAATTGAGAGAGAGAAATTATTTTTGAGTGTCTTTTATGGACCGGATCTAACTTGGTAAAACACACTTACATGTATATTGGTCATACTGGAAGGCTATGAAGTGTGCAAATTGAGGAATGGAAAAGAAATTGGAGGTAATTAATGAAATGCAGGTTAGCGACAAAGAGAGACCGGTAAATCAGATGTCACGTAGCGCAGAACCTTTGTCGCACACAGACAATGAGTGCGCCTTAATAAATGATATTCCAGGTGAGTTTCAGTCCGTCTTGGACGCATTCAAGAGCATATTTGACTTCCGTTCACAGTATGTCATTCGATCGTTAGAATACAGTTTAGAGTGATCGATCGAATATTACGTTTCGCGATTGCCTGTCACATATTTCTATTTTTCTTTCTAGACGCTTTCGAGATTCGATGCGAACAATCATTTAGTGAATCCAAATGGTTATTGTCAACAGACGTTTGTTTGATCTGTTGAAATAGCAATTGATAATCAATATTATTAGTAACTGTAGATACAACATAATGCTATCGGGAAGAAATTGAATCAACGAACACAGAATGGTCACCAAACAAGATGCACACAGAGCATAATGAGGTGAACTCAGTGTACGTCAAGCGAATTTGATCATAATGAGGATGATTGTGAAATATTGTAATCATGAAGTAATGATGATTAAGGGAATGCAATGAAAGTTCAAATGCATTCAAAGAAGCACAAACAACACCAAGTGTGGTAGGAGGTATCACAAACATATCCAGATGGTTTGACAATGTTATGTTAAGGGTGGAAACAGGTCGCACGTACAAATCCACATAGCTAAGCAATACATTTATGGCTATTTAATATGTGCATATCATAACTCCCACATGTATGACGGGTTGCTGGTTAAACGAAATATACCAATAGCATATACATATATTCCTATTGCGAACAAATGAACATACGCACAAAGGCACGCGAGTCATCCACAAATTTGCATGAATCTTAAACAATGTAAATTGACGATTCGTATACAAATATGGAAAATATGAATATTGGCCCACTTTGCTTAAATGGCTATAATGTGGGCGTAATTCCACAAAGTAAAACCTTCACTGATACAAATATTCATGCGCAGGTCCAATTTGATACAATCACCGGTGCGGCTGTGTCTGATACTGACACATTTTACATTCAATTTAAATAATGAGTCAATATAATTCACTTCAAATCTTTGTATAATAAAAGCAGAAGACATGCCTTGCTCCTAAGGATTGTGACCTGACCTGATTTTTGAGATTCTTGATGACAACCAAGAAGCTGACAGCATACGAGATGGAAACTGATGTCAGACATGAATTGAATGCCAGGGAATCAACTATTAAGGGGTATAATGCTTCATTTTGGAGACAATTGTCAGCAAATTCACATACTTAGACATTGTGATAATATGTCATAGTGCCTTCATTTAATGATTATCGAGTGTAGTGGCATACCATAAAGACAACTTCATTTATGCACACCATTATTGACATCCATGCACTAAAAGCTTCCCTCAGGTCATGTCCAACATTAGACATCACTAAAGCTATCCAAACATGACGTTTTTCTGAGAAGTATCAATATACCTGAATGGGTTTGCTTCGACGATTCCTAATATATCCGGTAAAATGTGTGAATCGAACTGGGTGAAAAATACTTTGTGAGCCAGTTCTTGGTAATCATTGCATGTGAAAAATGTTCAGCATAACTCAGCAATTTCACCAGTTTTGAGGTTTGTAGAATTTAACCCATTGGAGATCGGCGTAATGTACATACAAGCATTCAGTCTAGAAGTGCCACTAGACTAAGCACAACTCCTTCAACATCAAGGATCCAAACATGCATGGTTGTGTTACGGAAAATGCACCATGCATGTGAGGTGTGCATTGCCACTTAGGATAAAATGGGTAACCCTCTTGTAAAACATAACAAGCCTGTGATTGTCTCTCTAAATACCAGGACAATGTCCCTCAAAGTCGACATGAAGACTCCGTGGGAACTCGTCCCTTTTTATACAGGTGTGAGAGACAGAGATCCCTTTAGGGTAGTCATAGGAGATATATTTTACGGCAAAATGTACGATTACACCGTATTCTGACAGCCAATATTTACCAGTTCCACTATGTATTTACGTCATTATACTTATATTGCACGTTAGAATGTAAATTATGAAGTGCCATGTGTGGACCTATTTGAATGCAGAAAAGGTATGCTGTATGCTCAGAAAGAGTAATGCTGAGAATAAGGAAGCACTTTTGAAAGGCAGGTATACAAAAATATTCAAAAGCTTGGGTAATCTCAGCAGCTATTTTATGCGATGCATAAAATAAGCATGGCTTGACAAAAGTGCACAATTGTGCACCCACCTTGATGAGATAAAGGCTATTTATTCCCTAGAATTATTATTAAAAGTTATTATGACACCAAGCTCACCACGGACGGCATGCAACGAGGCCAGAGATCCAGCCAATGAAAGAAGTGGAATCCAAATTTGTGCATTCAGAATTTGTATGATATTTTTCTTTCTGGGGGGTGAGGGTGGGGGGCAGGTAGACAAGAATCAGAGACACACATGACACGCCGGACGATGGAAAAGGTAATTGGTCGCAATTCTGACTCATTCAGCGGCTAACGACGTATCTGCAAACGAGAACAGGCAATACTGAAATCATACACGCGTGAAATCAAGGACCTTGGAATCGGAGAGAAAAAGAAAGCAAACATACTTGGCTCAATCTGTCTCCTTTTGGATACCGCTCTAATATAAAGGCGACCGCCTGTTTGTGACACTGTTGCAAATCCTACTTTAGGCCTGAGTCTGAAAGGGTATGATGTATTGAAGGGTGCCACGTAGTTCGATCGACCTTCAGTAAGCTCTGGTCAGGCCGTCCCTCTTGCACCAGGTGGACGAAATGACAGCGGAGGTCATCCCCTCCCCTCATGATATATTGCTTTGAAACAAAGCAACAGCCCGCTTTTGCTTCTGCTCTGTCCTTGCAAAGGCACAATTATTTATTGTTTGTTCTCTCTGCATAACCAAGATTACCAATATCCCGATTTCATTAATGTGCATGTCAATTACCATTCCAAAGTACCCAACTGTTGTTCCGATCAACCAGTCCAACGTTCGCTTCAGTAATCACCATAGTAATTAATACACAATCACATCACCAACGAGTTTTTTTTTATATTTTAATTTGATCAACCGGCAGTTTTGTCAGGATTATCAACGCACACTTTAGCTGACATCACGGGTGGTGCGTGTTCATTGAATGGACTCCTACACGCCCGTTCTTTATTCGTCGTGCATTGTTACTTTGTCTCGTTGCTGTCATTAGCGACGTGCGTACACGAGTGACTATTCAACTCAGATGAATGAGCGTGTATTCGCTGACGTAGATCTGCCAAACGCTGACAATTCACTGACACGCAAGCGGACTACTGCCTGACTTCCTATCAATAGCCATGTATGTAAGAATGGTCTTTTGTAAACACGTGCGACTCTAAGACATACATCCAATGTCTAGTACTCAAAGGGCAAATTTCGACGTATACGATGTCTCTCTTATGTAGTATTTAATTATACGGTACGCATATTAATTTTACCATTCATAAGCCATTATTTTATCCAAGGTTACGTTCTTGGTATGTTTCATTATGTTCAATGTCGGACAGCTATGTTTTATTAGAGGGATGTGTGCATTAATCTCATTGGAGACAGCTCAAACATTGCTGAAGAAACATTATTTTTGGAAGAATCCACCGTGTATTCACTCATGTGGTCAACAGGCACACAGCCTTAACAAACATTTCAGTATATCCTGATTGAGATTCGTACAAATTTATTAGATGTATTTGTTTACATCGTATGTGATCATCAATTCATAATTAATCATTTTGTTTTTGGAGTTGAGCATGAATAATGTTCATCAATCTAGCCTAATAACATTAGGCTTTGCATTCTGACTCTTGGAAGTTGTACCTTCAGCTTACTTATTGCCGTCGTTGCACAAGGTTCATTTTGTTCTACAAACGACGACTGAGTGCTGAGCTTCGATGTTTGTTCACGATGTGAGTAATCACGCGGTGAAATTAATGGGAATAATACGCAGAGCAAGCAACCGGGGTCGTCATTAACAAAGTGATCTTAGCAGCACAACATTTAATCAAGGCTTTCTTGGGTCGCTTAAGTTAGCTTTAAGCACAGATTAATCTTGGTCCGCGCAATCTCACTTGTTGGCAGACGATGGGATGGAGATGAACGCTTCTCTCCTTTAGATCACTAGATACTCTATAAGTGATGAATGCTCTAACAGGTAATGAATACTCGTTCAATGTCAATAACCTGTAATTGCCGGACAGTTAACAGAGGGTGCAATAGACTTCAAACAACACCGGATCGAAATACAAGCAGTAATATATTCGGGCTATGGAATGGTTGCCTTGGTTATGTTTGCGGAATCATGTTGCAATTTTGATGACCACTGATTTGAATCTGATTCCCTAGATATCACATAATTAAAGAATCGTGTTTTTCGAGACTTCCATTAGAAAATCTTAAACGTTTGATGGCTTACTTTGCCGACAATAGTTGACCCAATCGTCTATAAGTAATGAGTCAAAGATGGCGTGCATTTACTGTCGCCAAAATCACGACTAACAATTTTATTTCATCACGAACGTCTGAGTAAAGACCATAAAAAGTCATAATTATTGTCACGAAGGGCGGCGGTTAGCTTCGTGTGTTATTTACACCGAAAGCAATTGTTTAGATTTTCTGAATAAAGACGTAATATTTTCAAAGTAGAAAGTAAACATAAAAGCAAGAGATAATAATCATCTGTAATAAGCACAGATGCAGTAAATAAAATTATGCTCAAAATTCATAAAAATGTGATACCAGAAGAAGCACGCATAGGATGCGAAGATTATTTTGCCATAAATACTCGAATTGGCAAGGAATATGTATTTTTCGTTCGTATTGAGAAGTCAAACGGTATACAGAATGGTGTAATGTTGACCTTGTCAGAGGACGATTCAACGCTTGATATTCACTCTGCATAACAATTGTTCATTTTGAGACTGAGCTGCTTGCCGTCACTCTTGTCTCTTTTAACGTGGCTTCTCTGCATGACATTGACAATTACAGGCTTCCTTTTTTTAAATGATAATACCTTATTCATTTGGTCCCTAGATTAAGGACCTGTCTATTGTTCAGTATGAAGCAAATGAGCTGTATCGCCTAACTCAACCTGCATACATTCGTGTGAAATCCATCTTGCCTGCTTTCGATTTCGATTTCGATTGAATTTTAAGGCGAGCAAATCATGCAATCAATGTCAAATCCAGGGCAGTGACGTCACCAAAAGAGATCACACAATAAGACTTATTGCAAGGGAAATGTCTCAAAAAAAGTGTTCATCAAGAATTGTCCATTTCATAGCACTGATTGACTCTAAAGCGGCCAAGCAAAGCAATTGAGTCGGTGTGACGATGGGCGAACACGAGGTTTTACGACTTGATTAGTCTCCTTGGTGCTATTTCTGTCCTCGCTGACTTCCTTCTACACCAGAAAGACAGCTTTATGATGTAATCGACGCTGAAATTCAGGCATGCCGCTCAAATAGGCAGGAAGTGAATTAGGGGTTGCAGTCATATAGCTCCTGATATAATGTGATTAGGTCTTCCCTTATGTTTGATGTGATCAAGGGCACCAAGTACGATCAGTAACAGTGGCGATACTGTCATAATCGACGGCCAAAATGATGTCATGAATGTGTAGTCGACGCAGGATTTTGGTTATGTAACATGATATCTTCCTGCTGCCTGCAATTTGACTTCAAAGGAAACGCAACCTCACGCATAATTTGCGTGATCCTCCTGGTTACAAGTTTTAGTGCTGCCCGAATGTCGCGAACACAGACATGAAAATTTATAATTATATCCAGTTACGGTTAATCTAATCAATTATACCTGCCAAATATGAATTTCTGTTCCATGACTGAAATTCTATACTGTTCATAATTCCATTAGGAGTCACCGCAGATATAGCCCCTGGGCAAAACCTTGTCATTCCGTCCTTGCTTAAAGATCAGCTTCATGCCTCCACAAAGGACCAAGTGATGTCCATTACAAATGCATTGGACTTCGTAGGACGTCAATATTCGGCGGTGGATATACAAGGCTTATAGATTAGGTCCTTTGTGTCAACCCACGTGTTACGTAATCCGTGCGGGTTTGTTCGGGATGGAAAAACAGGCTGATTCAGGAAGAGAGCTCCCACATATGTTGGATTTTATAGCAATCATCTCGGATGTTTATTTGACGAATGCATCGATGAGGTATGACGTAATTACCAGATAATTCGTCAACAAAGGGGTGTTACGCAACCGCACATAAAAAAGGGATGGCTCTCAGGATTGGTCCATATTATGTGGTTTGAGGTAATTTTGCTTATAGTTGATTCTGTAGAAACCGCTACTGATCGTAGAATGACACCCAAAAAAAAAAAAAAAAAAAGTGTGTTTTTTTTGTGAGTTGGGATTTCATCTTGACACGAATCAGCTAAAGAAATTTAGATTACCAGTATACAATTGCTGGGAAATTAATCTGAGCAAAATCATGTTGGGATTTTATGCTTCACCAACAGAGTATTTTGTCGGTGCACGAAGTTTCAATTTCAGTTTCAATCTCAGCGTCCACTCTGCTATTTGGCGCGTAGGAGTCCTCATGCGGACACAATAGATTCTGATGCAATGCCACTCAAAAACTCCGTCGTCCTTCCAAGTATTCTCTGGAGATGCACGCATGAAACTGAATGCAGCCGCAGTCACCATTATGTGTAGCTTTTGTTGAACTAATTGCACGCAAGTGAATGCAACCAGAACATCCCCCTCAAAAGAGGAACACAACGCTGACTTGCCCTCTGGAAAGGGCATGAAGGGGTTCATTTGGTGCTTTTGTCATGTATCGAAACACCCTTTCAATCAGGCATATTGTCATCGAATCGATAGTTTTTTTTTAAAGCTATTCGAAGGTAAATTGATTTCTAAGTCTAAATGTCATATCTGCAGTTTGCATGCAATGCATGCCCAATAGAGTGCTGTCAATTACGAATGGAGTGTATTTATAACATCATAAAGTTGCATGCATTTATTAGGTGTGTATGTCGGTCACCCACCCAATAACTAACAAATTGTCTCGATGCTTAAATAAACGAGCTTAAACAAATAATTTTCAATCGTGTACTGGTGACGTAATGATCACTTGGTATGCACCTCGAGTGCCTGCGAAATTTAGTACCTATTATTCTATGCTGAATTCTCATAAAGTGGGGTTTCCGTGTTGTCCAACAGCTAGAGTCAATTGGGGTAATTTTAACCCTCATATAAGCTGGTTTTAAGGCTATATAATTTGTTGATTTCTTTTATGAAGTTTTGTTGTTCTCTTGTGAAAGGTTAACGTAAAACTTTATATATTACTGAGTATATTAGTGAAATGTCAAATCAATTTCAACTTTGCCTGCACCTAGCTACTATTTAATATTTTTTTACAGATAATCCAATATCAAATATGAATCAGTTCGGAGATTTAAGTAGAACAATTCACTTGAGACGAAAGCATATCCAGATGCTATCAATTTTATCGTGTAATAATTTGCATTTTTTTTTTAATTGTGTGTATATAAAAGGCTCAATCTAATTTGTTAATGTGCTTTAGGCTTCCACACAGAGCTAATTCTTGTTCGTGCATATAATATTATTGAGTGCAGACATGAAAAAGGCATTGGTATTTGTTTTTGGTATTTGAGTTTCTTTACTCTATTTTTGATCGGATTGTATAATCCGCAATTTTTGTCCTCGATGAATTGAAGAGAACAGTACTAGCGGAATCGCTTAGCGTACAGAGGGTCGTGGGTTCGATTCTAGGTAGGTACAAATATATGAACTGCATTGAAACGAAGCCAGTTGCGGTGTACAATTGAATCTAGTTATTATTTTATAGGTTTTGAAAATTCAGAGCTTATTTCTGTCTGGGTATAAGACATTCCGAGTCGAAGTCAAGTCAACAGAAAATTGAATTTTATCAATAATGATGCTCCTCGTGGCGAAACCCGCACGAAAAGGTGAACTGCGTCTTGTAGACGCATTGTTATTCATTACAGGTACTCGGCACTTTCAACGGTATAACAACTTGCATTTACCTGTCAACACTCTGGCTATCTAACGGATCGGAGAGGGATACTCATAATAACAAAATATATAGTTACACAATCCTAATAAATAATTATAACCTGCGTTTCTTTTAGCGCGAAGTATAATTTCGTTTTCGATATTACACCTCTAATTAATAATGTAACTTAAAGGTTGTATGGTATATGCTTACCATTCAAGGAATTCTGCGTAGGAGGCAGAAGTATCGATAGCAATTTCAGTAATTATTTCCGTGTCTGGAGACAATTCCTGAGTGACTTCAAAGGCCGGAAGTGACTCACTTCTCAATGTGACGTAACGAGGTATCTCACAGGACGGACGTATAGAGCAGCCCGCTTGTCAAATTGCCCCTTTTCCTCCCCTGAGCGTGCTCTGAAGAAATGATGCAAACATCAGGATTCAGCTTGATGCATAAATATCCCCAAATCATACAATTTTACCCAAATGCTTTAATCCATTAAGCTGATTACAAACAGGGAGGAGGACCGCAATTTTCAAAAATCCAATTCTACTTGAATTCCCTTTGCGTGACTGCCGCCTGCAGCCGACATAAATATGCTCTGACAAATCTCGACAAGTGATATTTAAAGTTGTAGATTTAAAAATGGTGGACCCAAAGATATGGCGCTTGATCCATGCAAATAAATACAAATCAATCATATATTGGTATATATAACAATGGTTGCCTGGTTCCTCCCGGACATTGTGCGAGTAATTATGCTCATAGCAGCAGAATTAATGACGTGATTGCCCCGACAACTGTTGGCGCCCACTCACTTACACTGTCCAAATGACATTTTCTCTCAGCACGATCAGGGGATCGGAAGTCATAAGGAAATGTTAGATGTCTTCCGCGCAGTTGAACCAGTCTCATAAACGAATATCAGAGATCTAACGTGGAATTATGACAGCCTTGATTTATGCGAACATGTCTACCTAGCAAATGAGTACACCTATTTTTATGTAGACTGTGAATAATAAAAGTTTATATCTTAGTATGTATGACATGCAAGTGCACCACTCCAGGGAGAGGTAACGGGGGTTGATGCTCGGGGTAATTTTCCGTGAATCCAAATCATGAGTCCGGGGTGAGCCATTGTTAGAGAGGTATCGTTGCATAACGAGGGGAGAGATCTCGCGTCAATCCATGCATCAAAGATGCCTTTGTAGTTTCAAAGAAAGCGCTAACTGTAGTGAATTATCGTGGTTCATTTTGATCGAAATTTTAAGTTCAATCGGATGCTTCCCTGATCGTTGAGAAAAAAAAATAATATTAACGATATAATTTTAACATTTAAGAATATGACATCAACCCTGTTTTGTGGAAGAGAGGCGTAAAAATACAGAAACATAATCAATGTATGAGACGTTGCTAGAGGCAGAGTTCAGAGTCATATAAATATATTGAACTGTTGAGCGTGTGTGGTCTGACATTGGATGCCTCAATAATAATACTGCAGCCTGAGGCTAACCACAAGAATTGCTTGTTGATGTTTTCTTTCACTTTTTTTGCAGCCGGCAAACGAACCTTAAGCAGCTACCTGTCCTCCCTACGACGACTCAAAACTGCTTCACGATCATGAGCCATCAGCACAGACTTTGTTGGTTTTCATTATTTGTGACAATTTGTGTTTCGTTGCCTTGAATAAAGTTGATTGGATAAAGTGCAAAATGAGATAATGGCACCATTGTTACGACTTCCTGCCCCCGTGGACAATTCTTCGTTCGTGCTCTGCAAAATTGGCCTTCAGTTCTTATGGAGGCAATTATTCGTAGGTTGCTTGACCTGTACGAGCATCCTTGCCCTGAGACGAGGTTATAGTATTCCCATTGCAGTGTTCAATAATCAATGGAAATTTATTCACACAGTCACACATACGGGATTCCTCCGGCGGTGTGTAATGTGATACTTACGCCAATTAAATTAATTGATTTTGAGCAATACAGATCGTTATCAATATAGTTTCATAGCTATACATAGCTATATTATACATATGGTGATATAATTATAGCTGGTATGATTACTATAATACCATATCTGATATACAAAAACAAAGTAGCACAAGCAAGCAGTCAATGCAGGAAGTCAGTTTGCAAGATTTTTAGCAGTGTCTGCATTGGAGGATCCAACAAACCATCGGCCAACGAATCGTTGCACCGATTGGAAGGAGAGGGCGGTAACAACACATTGCACTTACAGAATGGATGCTGAACGTGTGACACATGGTGCCATGTCCCTTCCTTCTCATGCGCTTTGTGTTCCCAAAATGAAACCGTTTTCCAATAATCAAGTGGCCTAGGGGTGAATCAAGCAACTACCACCTGACTTCCGGAGACTAGTGCACCCCCCCGGTAAGGCTACTGATCATCTAGAGTTAGGGGAACAAAATCCATTGACATGCTTCGGGGTTTCTCTATTTAGATTGCCCAAGTATTTAATCACAGGGGGTAGGATATGGTCCGTCATGTCATTATGGTATATTGTGCTCGTCGGGAGATGTCTGTCTTGTTAATTTAGGTACTCAACTGTATGTAAAACTACAGTCGTCCTGATTAATCCGGGTTGTGTCAATTTGACACACTTAACATTCCAACTCGATGGTCCAGATTGTATTATATTTGAAGCATTGATGATAAATTAATTAAATCTGTTGACGGTCGCAAAATTACTCCTTTGTCGTTCAATTGAGAGGCTTCTTTAATGAGCGGCTGCGTGTCTACACGTCCGATTGACTGATCGTGATGAGTAGGAGTAGTTGAGACTATCAAGCATGGCTTAAAGCCTTAAACTCTAACTAAACGCATGAACTTTTCCCTTGAATAAATTCGTTATGGCTCATCTATAATTTAGTTATATATACATGTACGTTAAAATACATGTACCTCACAATTTCATCATAATACTTCATTTTCCTTTGCAAGAAAACATTTGCATTGTTACACCATGAATATTACACCATGAACATGTGTTTATGGTGAATGACGACTGTTTTTAAGCCATTTACCATGGTCATTTAAAAATTCATTTAGACTGATGAAACAACATTATCGCCATGATGAATGATGAAACCATCTAAACATGCTGTGAAGTTTGTGAGTAGTAACGATTATCTGATCATAATTACGTCATCATCTTATGATCCATCGATACAATTGCACATCTTTGGTAGCATCATCGTGGAAAAAGTATTCATGGATTTCGTTATACATATATCATCAGCACCAGGATCTGCTGATAATGATGATGATGAGTTATCCAAGAAGCAGAACCACAACTGATAATCTTCCGTAACTAGGGATATGATCACGATAAGATAAGGTTCTATAGATGAGATGAGGGTGAATTAATCGGCTTTTTAAACAGATGTTTCTAGTCAAACCAACATCCTCATTCCCAATGATATGAATTACACCCATGCGATCATACATAAACACGAACAGTAGACGTTAACTATATCATGACCTCTTATGGCCGAGTTCTCGTTTGAGAAGGGTAGGTTTCGGTTATGGGTTACAAATACATTGTGTGTCGGCGTCAAAGCATGGTGATGAAAGGACAGAGCTACCTCTCTTCAAGCCTCAACATCGATACCCAATGCTTTCACGAAACCGACACATAACCAACTCCTACCCTTCGCAAACGAGAATTCGGCCATTACAGTATTCACGCATGTGTAGTTGCTGGCTGTACCAATAGAGCAAACAAACCCACCTGTTGACAAAGAGTATATATATCTCGAATGAATTTTAATTGGCTTTTGGTGTTGTTTTTGAAATAGTTCACTGATTGGCTCGCTTATTGTGATTTCAACACCTGCTAAATTTGTGATGGTTGAAAAGGCCACCCACGTAAAAGCCACATCAGATCCAACGCACCAAAGCCACCTGATACATTCTGATTAATTGTATGGTGGGTATCACTAGGAACCTATGCAGGGGTTCTTGTTAAGCCGAATTAGTTGGCTCTGATGCCCATCACATTCATGCTGCGCAATATACATGGCTTTTATGAAAATCGTCACGCGTTAGGTCTGAGGACATCCTCATCTAAATTATAGATAATTAAGGAGACTAGTTTGTATTTACACAAAGATTGGGCCTCGGCCTATCTCCCCAATGTGATAAAATGGTCCGGATCAACTAAGTGATCGAGCGACTCGCAGTTTCGTACGAATTATACAAAACTAAAAACCAAAAACAAAACAACATATAACTGATAAAACCGAGTCCCATTTTGGTAAAATAGTATAAAGTTTAAAAAAAATGTTCGCTGAAACCGGAATCTGTGGTAATTTAATCGCCAGAACCAATGTCAGGGTTGCATTGGCAACATGCCACACATAAAGACCACTTTGCACGCGGGATGTCCGAATTTGATTGCATAATTCTACAAGCTAACCTCCACACCCATGCTCTAAATATATATCTTGTCATTTAACTCTTAGAAACCACCATGAGTCGCTAGCATTTTTAACAGTGACCACTATCTTCTCGGATTATTTTTCCCGTTGCAATAACGCTCAATGAATAGTCCTTGGATGACTTGCAATTGCTAGCGGGTTTTTATTGCTACTCTTTCCAAGTGACATGACGAATGCTCGTCTAAAGAGAAATGCTCTGAGAGAATGTGATGGGCGATAATTGGATTATTTCATGCCATGTCGGTTTCCCCCACCCCTAAGAGAAAATGTGTCAAGTCATGCAGCCAATTGCGATCAGATTTCAGGAAGCAGATCTAAGAGATGAAAACAGAAGGGTCGCTATCTCACTGTCTGACAGGGACTTCACCGAGTGCAATATCTGCCTGTCTGAGCTAATTTGATGGGTCAAAATCTAAAGATAATATAGTGGTGTCCAGCATTGAATTCTCAAGAGTGTTTCCAAGGTCGCCGTATCCCAGTCGTCCTCTAGCATGGACTATATGTATATTACTGATGCTAGGCAAGTAAGTCATGTTGTCAAAAGACTGAACTTTCAAAGAAAAAAAAATTCTTTGAAGGTAGCGAGTACTGAGTTTATGGTCATATATACATGATCAGTCTTAAAATGCAAATCAATGGGCGACGAAAACCGCATTAAACACTCACCTGCACTTCTTGATTCAGAGTCATTCCAGGTGCTTTTTGGACAAATAACCTCACCGACAGGTGCTTGCTCCATGAATATTTCATCGAACGTAATCCAGCTCTAGTTCACGTATTTATTTAAAAAGCCGTCTATCAGGTGTACAATATCATACCGTGCGTATTTATTGAACAAAAAAAAAAAGGTTCCTTGTGTGTGATGGAAAATAAAGTATGGCTGGGGAACATTTAATAAACAATGCAATCATTTAATATACAAAATAATCACAGAAAAGATCCTTTCAATTTTCAACACAAAATTAATTCAGGATATTTTGTTCACAGAGTATATTTCTCAAAATGTTTGCTAACGTTAGTACAAAAGCGCAAATTCCATTTAAGGCAGAATATTCCAAATATATATAATCAATATTGGTGAGTACATAGAAATCATATTGTTCTAATTTGATAGCGACCCCAGATCAGTGAATTATCCGTTATTCGTGCAAAATGTACGCGTTTCTTGAGCACGCTACTTGTACAGCGTGATACGGGATATATCTTTTTAATCAGGGCTCAACGATTAACTGTAAGATACACGAAGACGGCGAATACGTATTTCCTTATAACTAACCAAGAAATATTAATTGTTATGCTTTAGCAATGTCTAAAATAATCGAAAAATACCGAGTTGTGGGGCACTAAAACCAGGTGAGAGATAAAAAACAATAATAATATCAATATTTAAAATAATAGTACTATTATTTTATATCCCGCCGTCATAGAAAGGCATAATCACTACAAGAATACATAATAACAAATGAACATATAGAACCTAAAGTTTGAACACTCATTGATAATAAAGCGTGCATGTGTGCGCGGAGTTCATTTTAACCGCCTAAAGTAGCGCCATGAGCCGTGTCAATGAAATAATTTTACGGTTGACGTATTCCTCGTTTGTGGAACTGCAAACACCACGGGGGCAGTAGGTTGATGACACATAATAATAAACTCACTCGCCCGAGAGTGCAATGATTCAAGTACAGGTTGAAGCACAGAGTTTGAAAGACACATTGTTGAAAGAACAACGCATAAACAGGTGTACGGGTACCAGGAAAAATGCGCGGCAGTATTCGCTTGCACTTATTCTATTAGTTTGCAGGCGTCTCCTTCACCTCTTCTCAAGCTTCAAAGAATGCATCCATACAAGCTAACCGAAGAAGAAAAGTTAATCAGCCTGCAAGCAATAATCGGCATTCGTGTTACAATCCTACAGATTAACAGCATACACAAAAGAGGAACACGAGGGACGAGGGCATTATTTTTGTTATCCTTGGAAAATTACTGGCATACAATATCGACCGGGAAACGCCGATGCCATGTGAAGCAGTTTAGTATCCTGGTTCAACGTGGGTGATCCCAAATAGGGGCCTAGTATCCTTAACATAATTTTTCGATCCCGCGCTTTTCAATGCAATAGAATCCGCTCATAAGGGGTCAGCCATTAATATTGATATCAAACCGTACGTTATGCTACACCCGATATAAAACAATGCTCCTCAAGGAATAATTCAAATAGCACACGTTGGTTAGACTGGACATTTGATTACGCACTCGATTAAGTATACTTAGGTGCAAAAGAAACGCAATTGTTTGATTATGTCAACAACACATTCCGGGTGTGCATTGTATAAACATAATAATATTATAACAATGG